>JAAGEH010000016.1:865161-929909 GCA_011751065.1 Lasiurus cinereus | reverse complement strand
TTTTTTAAAAAATATGTTCCCCAATTCCCTGGAACATAAACCAGGATCTTAGGAACCCTAAAGGGATCCTGTGGACTTTCCCCAAGACTATGGGGAGAAGGTGTGTAAGTTCCCCTTTAAAGTTCCTTCCCGGCACGGATTCAAGGTCAGAGCAAGACCCGAGTGACCTACGGCGAGACCTCTAAATTCTCGAAGCAGACACCACATTTGGGGTTTTTCACGGACTCCATCTGCCTCTGCCCGTCGGTGTGCGTGTATGTGCACATACAGTGTCGCATGAGGAGCAGAGATGCTGAACACAGAAGCACAGAAAACCAGCTCTGCCTGCGCAGACAGATGCTTTCTGGCAGCACCGCAGATCCGTGTGTGTAATAAGACAAACGGAGTTAGGCAGCGATAGGCAGGCTGGCCAGCAGGAAGACGGAGGAACACTTTACGGCTGCCCTGCTCTGTGCTGGAACCTGTAAACACACAGGTTCCCTCCTCTGCCGACCTGGTTACCCCTAACTGCCCTCCCCTGCAGGCTTGGTCCCTCCCAACTGCCCTCACCTGCTGACCATCTTGTAGTGGCCATCTTGTGTCCACATGAGGGCAGGATCTTTGTCCACAGGGGGGTAGTCATCTTGTGTGTTGGAGTGATAGTCAAGGAACACTTTACGGCTGCCCTGCTCTGTGCTGGAACCTGTAAACACACAGGGTTTCTTATCCGCTTATCATGCCCCCAGGTCTCATCCTAAATCCTAGATGCTTCCTGATGACCACGATAACAGAACGGAGATGCCCTTCCTCATATTTCTCTCTCTCTCTCTCTTTTTATCTTTCTCTCTGTCTCTCTCTCACATACACACACACACACACCAACTCCCACTGCTTTTCTCCCAAAGGTGCCTCCTTCTTCCCTCCCCTCTCAGCCCATTAAGCTGACCTTCGGGTGCCACCTCTGTCTCCCCCAACCCACGCCGGCAGCTGCCCGGGGCAGGACACATGTGGAACAGGTTGATGCTGTTCTCCCGGAAGTGGAGTGGGAGGGGGCGGGGTCACGGGGCAGGCCTACATCCTCACCTGCACAGACACATAAAGCCGCAGCCTGTCCTGGGGAGGGACAGTCACTCTCTCGACCCGCAGACCCAGCGAGCCCCGGGCCCTGCCCCCAGACCCAGCGGCCGGACAGGACCTCGCACCGCGCCCTGGTAAGAGCTGGCTGGCAGCAGAGGAGGCAGGAGCTATTGGGGGGATGAACAAGAACCGGGGTGGGTCAAGAAGGGCCTCGGAGTCCCCGAGAGCCCAACAGGGTTGGTTTCCTGTGGGCACCTCTCTGGTGAGGAGACCCAGGTCAGTCTGGCCGGCCGGGGTGCTGGTCCTGCCCCACCCCGGCCCTCCTCGGAATGAGGGGAGCTCATGAGGCCGGCAGAGCAGCCCCCACATCTGCGCACTGCCTCCTGCTCCCACGATTCTCCGCGGTGCCTCCAGGGGAGGTGCAGCGATTCCAGGCCAGCTGGTCTACCCTCTGCCACCCACGGGGATAATTTGGCTCTGCCAGCTGGCTGCCCAGCCAGTGCACCTGGACTGGAACCTCCAAGACAGAGACCGCAAAGCATGAGCCTCAGGCTCGGGCCGGCCCCCCATTCTTTAGGGCTCTCTCGCCTCCACCTCTGTCTCCCGGGGGGACCACCTTCATCCAGGTGCTCATTCGTTCTTCCTGCACCCGCATGCTGCGCTCCCCGTCTGTGCTGGGCGCCGTGCCTGGTGCTGACGCTGCTGAGACTACCACCGGCCATTGCCTTCCCTCTGGGGGTCCCAGCAGAGGAGGCCAGAGAGTCAGGCGGACAGATCCCAACAACGTGGGGCGGCAGGTGTCTCAGGACACCTGTTTGGGGGTTGAGGGGTGGAGTCACTCGCTGTCTGAAAGGACCAGGGAAGAGATCACAGAGGAAGTGACCTGAATAAAATCTTCAAGGATGACTAGTGGCTCTAGATTGGAAGGGAGGGATTGCAAGCAGAAGGAAAGCGAAGGCCGAGAGCAGCCAAATGCCGGGATCTGCTGGGCAGGCCCCGAGGGCAGTGGTTCCCACACCCAGGAGCCAGGAGGAGGGCCCAGGGGAGAGACTCCAACCCCCCAAACAGGGCCACCGCCTCCCCAGGCTCTCA
Source organism: Lasiurus cinereus (assembly GCA_011751065.1). Taxonomy (NCBI): domain Eukaryota; kingdom Metazoa; phylum Chordata; class Mammalia; order Chiroptera; family Vespertilionidae; genus Lasiurus; species Lasiurus cinereus. The sequence continues at coordinate 927,761 of JAAGEH010000016.1, read as the reverse complement.
GCGCCTGACACCCCGGTCCTGGCTGTCCCAGGTCTCTGGGAACAGCGGTTCTCAACCTGTGGGTCGCGACCCCTTTGAGGGTCGAACGACCCTTTCTCAGGGGTTGCCTGAGACCATCGGAAAATGCAGATATTTACATCGCGATGCATCACAGTAGCAAAATGTCATGGTTGGGGGTCACCACCCCATGAGGAACTGTATGCCAGGGTCTCGGCCTTAGGAAGGTGGAGAACCGCTGTCTGGGGAGATGAGGGAGGCGTGGCCGCACCAGGAGAGCTTGCCCTCCATCCCTGATGAAACGCGTGCGGCCTGAGAAGAGGCTTTGACACGGAAAGGGCTGTCTCAGCTCTCGAGGCCTCGCTGCCGCGTCATAAAATGAAGAAGCCTTTGGTTCCTTTGGACGCAGACATTGCGAGCATCCCTCCCTCCTCGGGGGTGCGCTCTCTCTCTGCAGGGGCCTTCCCATGGCCTGGTCTCCCAACTTGTCGCTCTTCTGTCTCCCTCCCCCCGCCCTCTGCCAACCCGCCAGAGACCATGACCATGTTTGAAAATGTCACCCGGGCCCTGACCAGACAGCTAAACCCTCGAGGGGACCTCACACCCCTGGACAGCCTCATCGACTTCAAGCGCTTCCACCCCTTCTGCCTGGTGCTGAGGAAGAGGAAGAGCACGCTCTTCTGGGGGGCGCGCTACCTGCGCACCGACTACACCCTCCTGGACGTGCTGGAGCCGGGCAGCTCGCCCTCCAGTAAGCCTCGGGGAGTGGGGGTGGGGACAGAGGGAGGGGGCCCGAGAGGACCCCCAAAGCTCCCTCGACCCAGGGGTGGTTAGGTGTCATCTAGCCCGAGGCTCTCCCGGGAGGTGGTGGACGGCAGGTAGAGGCCTCTCGGCCCAGCCCCCTTCCATCTTCTCCCTCCTGCAGATCCCACAGACTCTGGGAGCTTTGCCTTTAAGAACATGCTGGACGCCCGGGTGGAGGGACAGGTAGATGTGCCGAGGACAGTCAAGGTGACGGGGGCTGCGGGACTGTCTCGGAGCAGCACCTTGGAGGTCCAGACTCTCAGTGTGGCTCCCAAGGCCCTGGAGACCTTGCACCAGGAGAGGTGAGAGCTGGCCGGGACGGGGGCTCCCGGGAGTGGGGAGGGGGCGGCATGGAAAGGGCGCCTCGGTCCCAGAGTGAAAGGTCACCACAGGGGCCTCTCAAAGATGATGCCTGGCCTAGGGGTGCCTCCAGGCCACTTTCTTTTCTTTTCTTTTTTTAAAATATATTTTACTGATTTTTCACAGAGAGGAAGGGAGAGGGACAGAGAGTTAGAAACATCCATGAGAGAGAAACCTCGATCAGCTGCCTCTTGCACGCCCCCCACTGGGGATGTGCCCGCAACCAGGGTACATGGCCTTGACTGGAATCAAACCTGGGACCTTTCAGTCCACAGGCCAACGCTCTATCCACTGAGCCAAACCGGTTTCAGCTCCAGGCCACTTTCTAACCACTCCCCTGTCCTTCCACTACCTCTGGTACCACCACTCCACCACTCCTCCCCTGCTTCTGCAATCACACACATATGAGGATGAGTGTATTCACGTGAACTTGCTCTATGACCTTGGAAAAGTCATTTCTGCTCTTGGGACCTCATTTTGTTTCCTGAAAAAATGATGGCGCTGGGATGGAAATCTCAAGGATTCCTTCCTACCCTAAGACTCTCTGAAATGCACTTTCAAAGAAAAGGTCCTTGACTGCTGCCCACTGCAGCCGGAGCCAGCGTTCTGCTCTCATAAATGACCTCAGGTCTGGGCCCCTGCTCCCAGGGCAGCCCTGGGGGTTGCTGCCTCAGCAGCACAAGGGGCGTGGCAGGTGCCGTGCTGATGCTGGGCACCTCAGATGTCTGGTTTGAAAGGGAACTGACCTTGAAGGAGTTAAGTAGCGGTTGAAAGAAGCAGGTGAAGGGGCGGGAGGCAGGAAGTAAGGACTTGAGAAATCATCCAGTAAAATTTATATGGCGTTCCTAAGTGCAACGCCAAACGTATAGGGACCATGAAGAGGTCTGAGTGGAGCAAAGGGAGATGAGGGTGAGCCCAGAACATGCGAGAATGAGGGGCCCGCTCAAGGACATGCAGCTCTTCTATGGGCACAGAGGGACCTGGCGATGCTCTGAGGTATGATATGAGCCGTCTAACCAGACGGAGGAAGCGTGTTAGTCAGTGCACAAGAAACAGGGCTTTGAAGCAGGCAGACCAGGCAAGACTCGGTTCCACTGTCCATCGGAGATGCAAACTGGGGACCTGAGCTGGGGAAAGCAGTGAGAACAAAGAGGGAGGAATGGGTGCGAGGCCTCTGGGGCAGCCGAATGGCCTGGACCTGCCAACCGAATCCAGGGTAAGGAAGTGGGTTTTGTCAAAGACGATGCTAATATAGATCTAATGTACGGGGTGAGGACTATCATTAATAATTCTATATCGTAGCCCTGACCGGCTCAGTGAATAGAGCATCGGCCTGGGGACTGAAGGGTCTCAGGTTTGATTCCGGTCAAGGGCATGTACCTTGGTTGTGGGCACACCCCCAGTAGGGGGTGTGCAGGAAGCAGTTGATTGATGTTTCTAACTCTCTAGCCCTCTCCCTTCCTCTCTGTAAAAATCAATAAAATATATTTTTTTAAGAATAATAATTCTATATTGTAGCCTGGAAATTGGCTAAAAGTAGATCGCAGGTGCTCTCGCCACACACACAGATGTTAACTGTGAGACGGCCATGTTAATTAGCTTGACTATAATAACCATTTCCCTGTGTATATCAAAACGTGTTGTACACTTTAAATATATATATAATTTTTATTGAACAATAAAACCCCAAGATGACTTTGATATTTGACTCAACTAATGACATTAATAAAGACAGGAAGACCGAGTCTAGAAGCATATTTGGAGAGAGAGACTGTGAGCTCCTTTTGGATGTCTTGAGTTCATGTCTCTGCTGAGAATATAGGTGAGAGTGCTCAACAGGTACATGGAGTGACGATAGTTAACCACACTGTGTTCTGTATCTGAAAGTTGCTAGAGAGAGAAGATCGTAAAAAAGTTCTCATCCCAAGAAAAAAAATATTTGTAATTATGTGTGGTGATGGCTGTTAACTAAACTCATTGTGGTAATCACTTCTCAATGTATAGATATACCAAATCATTATGTTGTACAGCTAAAACTAATACAGTGCTATATGTCAACAAGACCTCTTTTTTTTTTTAATGTTAAAGGTATTTGAAAATGAGGGTCTGGAGTTCAGGAGAGAAGTCAAGAGATAAATACATATGTGGCGATCAGCCACATAAAGGTTAAAACTATAGGAATGGGAGGGGAGTTCAGAGAGCAGAGCACTGAGAACAGAATCTTTTTTTTTTAATACGTATTTTTATTGATTTTTTACAGAGAGGAAGAGAGAGGAATAGAGAGTTAGAAACATCGATGAGAGAGACATCGATCAGCTGCCTCTTACATGCCCGCTACTGGGGATGTGCCCGCAACCCAGGTACATGCCCTTGACTGGAATCGAACCTGGAATCTTTCAGTCCGCAGGCCGACGCTCTATCCATTGAGCCAAACCGGTTTCGGCTCGAACAGAATCTTAGACAACATAAAATTTCAGGGCAAATGTGATGCAGACAGAACGGATAGGATTTAGAAGCCAGAAAGACAGGAGCAGAACCGGGACGGCAACGGATGATCCGAAGCCAGAAGACAGCATCTCACGGGGGGTTTGGACAGCAAGGCCTAATGTAGCTCAAAGTTAGGCCAGGTCTTTGAGTCTGGTAAGTGGGAAGTCGTCGTGACTTCAGTTGAGGAGCAGAAACAGAAGCCAAAACATAGAAAATGTTGGCGAAGGTGGGGAGGAAGTAAAGACAGGGGGGACAGGCATGTCCTCTGACATATTTGCCAATGAAGTGAAGAAAAGAAACAATGGCAGTTTGAGAGAATAGCAAGATCAAAGCACATGTTTATTTATTTATTTATTTATTAAAATTTATAGTTTTAACAACTTCTAGAAATCTATTATATATATGTATATATATATAATTGATTTTTCAAAGAGAGGAAGGGAGAGGGATAGAGAGTTAGAAACATCGATGAGAGAGAGACATCGATCAGCCGCCTCCTGCACGCCTCACAGTGGAGGCGTGCCCGCAAGCAAGGTACATGCCCCCGACCGGAATCGAACCCGGGACTTTTCAGTCCACAGGCCGATGCTCTATCCACTGAGCCAAACCAGTCTCAGCAAAGGACATGTTTATGTATGTAGGCAAGTAGAGAGGGAAACTGGCCTTAACAGCCAGAGAGAGGCTCAGAGATGGAGAGAAAGGCCCCTAGCAGAGATGCTGAGCTAAGAACAGGGGGCTGGTGGGGAGGGGGGAAGGGAGTCCACCCCAGGGCCAAGGGAAAAGAGAGAAAGAAGCAGCCACGAGGCTCTGTGCTGGGCCAGAGGAGGGCCCGGTCTCTGTCAGCACCCTGGAGCTAGTGTCCTTACCCTCACCTTATAGCTGAGGCCACTGCGGCAGAGGATCTGCCCTGCTCTCAGCGGCGAGCTGGGTTTCAGCCTCGCTCTTTCCTCTGAGTCCCCGCTCTTTCCCTGACACCGCTGGGCCTAGCGCCTGGGAATGACAGGAGAAAGGGGGAGGCCAGGGCCCGGGCGGGGAGACGCTCCGGGCGATTCCCTGATGTTCCTCCCGCCACAGGAAGCTGTCCGCAGAACACCCGTTCCTGAAAGAGATGCGAGACCGAGGAGAGAACCTGTATGTGGTGATGGAGGTGGTGGAGACCGTGCAGGAGGTCACTCTGGAGAGAGCCGGCAAGGCAGAGGGTGTCTTCTCCCTCCCTTTCTTCGCCCCATTGGGGCTACAGGTTTGGTTCTCACACACACACACACATACACACACACACACACACACACACACACGCACTTGCATTCAGCCTCTCCACAGAAGCCGCATTGACTTTGCCCCATCAGTGTCCATCGGGACACTCTCAAGGACACATTCTTTCTCCCTGCTCTTCAAGATCCAGTCCCTTGTGGCCAGACACAAATGTGCCACATGACACAGGGATCTCTCAGAGAAGGGGAAACTCACAGTCATGGTATTCCCCATCGACAGGAGAGACATCCTTGTTCTCAGAAAGTTCTGTCTCATGGAGTTGACATGTAGAGGTTGGAAAATTCTATGTAAATAAGTGATGTTCTGAATACCTCTGTCTATTTTGTATAAATATTCAAGGGATGAGTTGGAACTGGGAGTAGGAGTTAGTCATGGAAGCTTTCTTGAAGGAGGTGAGCAAGGGACAGATTGCAGAGAGGAAGAAGGAAGCAAGGCTGGATGGAAGTTCTAAGGTGGGACAGGGATGCACAGGTCTGCCCAGTCCCTTCATGTGTCTGAGCCGGGAAGGGAGATACAGGTCGTTAGTGGGATGGCCTGTGGAAATGAGCAGAAGAGCTGTGAAGTCCACTCCACGGAGTCTGGACCAGGCAGAAAGGCCATCAGGGACACCATTGAAGGGTTCCCAACTTCTTGTCTCCCCAAAGGCCCTCAAACTGGCCCTTCACTTGCACCCTCACCCCCCACACTTCAATGTCTCGTACTTAGGGTCTCTGCAGATTCACCAATCCTCACTGTCTCATTCTAGGGATCTATCAACCACAAGGAGGCGGTAACCATCCCCAAGGGCTGCATCCTGGCCTTTCGAGTGAGACAGCTGATGGTCAAAGGGGAAAATGAATGGGGTGAGTAGACACCAGCGTGTTCTCCCCTCAAGACAAGACAAGAATTACCTGCACCAACACTAAGACAGCCTGAATTAGTCAACAAGGGTGTTGTGTGGTGGTCCAACTTCAAGGACTAGAACAGCAAGGACTCCCCTAGAGAGAGAGTGAAGGAATTCCCCGTTCTGAGCATCTCCTGTGTGCTAGGCACTGAGTTAGCTTTGGGGGACAGGGAGCTGGGAGCAATCAGCTTCATGGAGTCTGTGGCCAGTGGAGGAAGCAGACCCAGAAACCAGTACTCAAGGGAGAGAATACTGTTATCACAGGAAAGGATTTACAGAGAGAAAAGGATTCCTTCTGGCAAGAGAGGAGGAGCCAAAGATGCAGCGAGGCATTTGAGGGCAGGGTCCCAGCCCTCGGTAGAGCCCATAGACATGAGACTAGAGAAAGAAAGATGGGGCAGCTGGTTAAGATTCCTGCTCTCCTCTCTCTTGCTCCTTACAGAGATTCCACATATCTGCAATGATAACATGCAAACCTTCCCTCCTGCAGGTAAGTGAGACTGCTTCCTGGCTACCCTCATCTTCTGCCCTGCCCCTGACATTATCTGCTCAAGACTGTGCCCTTTAAGAGCACACACACACACCAAAATCCCCCCTGCCAAGGAGCCCCTGGTTTTGTTTTCCAAAACAAAAATATCTCTTCTGAACTCTCGGAAAGACAGATCAAGGCCTATGAACGCCACCCAAGAGGGACAGTGAGACAGAAAGAGACTGAAAGGCACAACGGGAAGCAAAAATAAGACATGGAGACAGTGTGTGCTCTCAAATTGTGGGCAGATGAGCTAACATAGTCTCCATGTTGGGGCGGGGGGGATTTTTTTAAATATATATTTTTATTGATTTCAGAGAGGTAAGGAGAGGGAGAGGGATATAGAAACATCAATGATGAGAGAGAACCATTGATGGGCTGCCTCCTGCACACCCCCAACTGGGGATCGAGCCCACAACCCGGGCATATGCCTTGACCGTTGGGGCATACCCCCTGACCGGGAATTGAACTGTGACCTCCTGGTTCATAAGTTGACACTCAACCATGGAGCCATGCCGGCCAGCTCTGTGTGTTTTTAGAACGATCACTGATAAAGCTGCCTTGACAACTGCTCTAGATTAAAGGCATGAGTAGGTGTTATGTTGACATACGTGCCTTGTTTCTGTCTTCAGGAAAGTCAGAAGAGGAGAAGCTCATCCGTAAGTGTTTGCTGCCGTCTCACTGTAACTTTTTTGACTCCGAATTTTAAAACTCCAGTTAGCGTTGTTTTATGACCTCCTCCACGGGCCTGACAGGGAGCAGAACTCAGCCAACTATCGTCCCTGAAACATGGCAGAAATGCCAGCAGCGTAGGGACCAGCAGTGGGAAGGGGAAGTCTCTGCATGAGATGCCCAGCCGGGCCAATGCCTCGGACTGGACTGCTGTCCTCGAGGGCTGAGTAGCTCTAACCTGTTGCAGACGCCTCTGTAGCTCCACCCACGGCCCAGCACCTGGGGCGGAAGCGGCTGAGTCACAGTGTTGACAGCTCAATCCAGGTGCCCTTTTCCCATTGCATTAGCTTTCCTTCTGACCCGGTCTGCCTCCCACAAATGGGACAAGAGTATCCTTAAACTGGCTGGTTACCCTAACTCCCTCCCTGCCCCCATTAAACCTCATCGCCTGGCTGGGTATCCTAAGCCCCCATGAATGTTTCATCACCTGGGTATGGCTACTGTTTGGGAGGATTACGTTCTTATCATTGTTTTTTGTCTTTTCTTTTCTTTCAGTCATCCAGGCATCTGATGTTGGTAAGGAATTTTGTGAGTTTCTCCCCAGACGTTGGTGCAGGAGAAGCATAGGGGTGGAGGGAGGGGCAGACAAGTGCTGGATCCCAGGTCGTGGGGATTGGCGCCACTGCCCGGAAGCCAATCTCTCCAAAGCAGGCTGGACATTCTCCTAGGGTGCCAGGTCCCTACGGGGTCAGGCCAAGGTTCGAGTCAACCCTGACCCACCCACATCCCTGCCTATAGAACCACCCACGATCTCAGGAGCAGTCCCAGCTTGGCCTGCACTCTGTCACCAGTCATTCTTCTCTGCCAACTAATTCGGGAGCAGGGGAAATAGACCCCCCTTCTCAGCTTCTAGCCAGTCTTAGGGAAAGGGGAATCACTTGTCTGCTGGTTGCTGGTGGGGCCTGGGAGCTCAGAGAGAATGGCTGCGGCTTGGATGGTACTGTGGGTCCTGGGCCCCTCCTCGCCCCTAACCGCCTCCCTGCCAACACGCACCCCTAACTGCCTCCCTGCCAATACGCATCTCAAGTCAGGGCTAATGGAGAACTTCACAACTGCATTGCTTGGTCAAGAAAAAAAGAGAGGCCAGGCTAAAGCTGGGAGCAGAGCACGGGGACCTGCGCAGGGTGGAGAGCCACCTGTTTGCCACGTTGACTGTCCCCACAGGGGAGATACATGAGGACTTCAAGACACTCAAAGAAGAGATTCGACAAGAGGCCCAAGAGGTGGAGAAGCTGAGTCACGTGGGACAGCGCTCCTTGTTCACGGCCCTCAGCAAACTTCTGGGAAAGAAAAAGGAGCTACAAGACCTGGAGCACACGGTGAGGTCCCAGGGGAAGGGGGGAGGGGGAAGGTTGGGAGAAAGAAGGTTTTTGGTGCCGCTGCAGCTTTTGGGGGTGGGGGGAAAGGATCGGGGATCTGACACTGGCAGAAGGTGATCAGGGGCCAGGGGACTTGACAGCGGATGCCTTCCCCAAGCTGGCCCAGTGCCCCGGGCTGCGCTGGTGCTCCTTCCTGATGGCCAGGGGAGGCAACGGGCCAGCAGGGCCCTCTCTTGGAAGGGGGCCGGAACTTTCCTTTCCAGGATGCAAGGCTCAAGGAGCCAAGGAACCCCCAAGTGCAATATTTTCAGGACTCGATACCTGGAAAAAGAAATCTGGAAATCGGAGTTGGTTGACACATGTCAAGGGGTTAGGCGCCAGACAGCAGGCTGGGCCCCTTCCTCGTGTTATCTTAGTCACCCACCTTCCCTCGCAGCTTGAAGGAGCTCTGGACAAAGGACATGAAGTGACGCTGGAGGCACTCCCGAAAGATGTCCTTGTATCCAAGGAGGTCATGGGCGCCGTTCTCTACTTCCTTGGAGCCCTCACAGGTAAGTAAGGAACGAGGCCTTCGTGGATAGGAATTAATCACTGAGTGAATCCCCAAATGTTTGAATGAATGAATAAGTAACTGAATGCATGCCAGGCAAATCTCAGCACAATTAAGTAGCTTATATCTACATTTAAAAAAAAACTGGTCTCATGCCTAAGGATGCACTTGGTCACCTTGGAGAGTCTGAGAAGATGGCCTAGTCTTGCAAACAGAGGTTGGGATAACATACAGCTAATCGTGTCACACGTTATCGATATTTGCTAGCTTTCGTTTCAGAAGGTAACATCCGCTGATCTTGCCCCCTGAATTGCCCTCTTCGCTCTGCAGGAAACATTCCCCCCACTTAAAAGAATTCTCTGGTCCTTTAGGTATAAGTTGAGCCGTTTGCTCTCTGAAGAAGTCTGCCATTGCCCTAACCGGGTTGGCTCAGTGGATAGAGCCTGCAGACTCAAGGGTCCCAGGTTCGATTCCGGTCAAGGGCATGTACCTTGGTTGCAGGCACATCCCCTGTAGGGAGTGTGCAAGGGCACATACCCAGTAAGGAGTGTGCAGGAGGCGGCTGGCTGATCAATGTTGCTCTCTCATGGATGTTTCTAACTCTCTATCCCTCTCCCTTTCTCTCTGTAAAAAATATCAATAAAATATATATATATTTTTTAAAAGTCTGCCATCATGCCAAGACCGATTTGGCTCGGTAGATAGAGCATTGGCCTGCGGACTGAAAGGTCCCAGGTTCGATTCCAGTCAAGGGCATGTATCTTGGTTGCGGGCACACCCGCAGTGGGGGGTGTGCAGAAGGCAGCTGAATGATGTTTCTCTCTCATTGATGTTTCTAGCTCTCTGTTCCTCTCCCTTCTTCTCCGTAAAAAAACAATAAAATATATTTAAAAGTAATAATAAAATAAAAAGAAGTCTGCCATCAAATGCCAAGACCAGAGTAGACCCCTCTGCTATGACTCCCCTAACCCTGTGGCCTGTATCCGCACGTTCCTTTGTTTTCCCCACTAGAGTGCAAGTTCCTAGAGCGAGGGGAGTACATTCTTACCGGACACACTCAGCAGAGGTGCCTGGCCCGGGGCAGGCGTCCACCTGCGGCTGGCTGGCTGGCTGAATGAATGAATGAATGAATGCTGAAAGGCTGGGCCTGTACCCAGGTGGAGCCTGCAGTTCCCTACGCACCAACAACACGCGTCTCTGTCTCTGCTCTTTCCTCAGAGTTAAGTGAAGCCCAACAGAAGCTGCTGGTGAAATCCGTGGAGAAAAAGATCCTGCCTGTGCAACTGAAACTTGTGAGAATAAGCCGCAGGTCCCCGGGAGAGTCGGGCAGGGAGTCAGCCAGAACCGGGCCAGAGAGACAAACGTCGCCTCCTGACGGAACCATCCTGGCGGGCCTCTGTCTCATCCCAGGGCCTCAGACCCTTTCTTATTTCTCTCATTTCTTCCTTTTTTGCTGTTTCATAACTGGAGAGAGAAGAGTAGATATCTGGGCGGTTATCTGGGTTTTTCAGCCTGATCGTGGGAGGAGAGACAGAACACTCTGGTTTTTGCTTCGTCTAGCCAAGTGATGTGAACTCATCTGTTAATGTCTCTGAGTAAAACGGGGCTGAAAGCAAATGAGCTGCACCCTGTACAGGGTTGTTAGAAGGTCCAGATGGGCCCTGGCCAGTGTGGCTCAATTGGTTGTTTCCCATACACCAAAAGGTGGCGGGTTTGATTCCCAATCAGGGCACATAGAGGTCAGAGCACTTCAATTGATATTTCTCTCTCTCTGCTTCTCTCTAAAATCGATGTTAAAAAAAAAAAAAAAAAAGGCCCAGGTGGATTTGTAATGTAATGTAATGAAAGGAGTTATAATGAGAGGAAGGTAGGCATCTGTGCTTTTTATGAGTTAGGAGAAAGGAAAGGGGGTTTCCAGTTCTTTCTTTTCATGCTGTTTCTGTTCCCTCCAGGTGGAGAGCACACTGGAGCAGAATTTTCTCCATGACAAAGAGGAGGTTTTCCCTCTGCAGTCTGACCTGCTCGCCTCCCTGGGGGAAGAGGAACTGACCCTCACAGAGGCCCTGGTGGGGCTGAGTGGCCTGGAAGTGCAGCGATCCGGCCCCCAGTACACCTGGGACCCAGACAACCTCCCCCACCTCTGTGCCCTTTATGCTGGCCTCTCCTTCCTGCAGCTGCTGACCAAGGCCTCCTAACTTGCCTTCTCCACCTGCTTCTTGCTTCCCTAATGCCTCCCCTACCTCATGGCGCTATGTGCTTCACATTCAAGGGCATTTCATAGCCACCAGGCCAAGGATGATGAAAACCCTAGCTGATCCCCCAAGATAACCCATTTCCACTTGACCAACTCTCTATCTCCTCCTGCCCCTGTAGCTCTGCTACCTGCTAAGCCCATCCGCTTAAGTCCTCTGAGAGTGGGAACACTCAAATTTTAAAAATAATGAACCGTTTCAGCAAAACCGAAATTAATTCATTTTCTATCCCAATCTCTCCATCGTGTGCTTTTTTTAAAAAAAATCAAGCTTTACTGGAATTAATGGAAAATATTTCCCTTTGGATGAAATGTCTTTGGTGTTTTCTTTAAAGAATCTATCATAAGGAAATTCTTAACTTGTGCCAGAAAAGGAAATAGACATTGTCATACTACATATAGATCATGTGCCTGACTACTATGACTCTGTCCTCAGGCCAGCTGGGAAGTACTCAGAGAAGAACTATGAGGGCACAGAATGTGGAATCTAGACTCTAAAGTGAGATATCATCAAACAGCTTGTCTTCACAGAGGAGCCTTTGGAGTCCTCTGGACTTGGCTTAAGGGACTGGGAAAGGCAAAAACCTAGAGATACATTGTGCAAACCCCAAACAAGAGTAAGACAACTTTCAAGTTTATTGGATAAAAATGCAGATAGGACCTGGCTAGGTAGCTCAGTTGGTCAGAGCATTGTTCCAATATGCCAAGGTTGTAGGTTCAATCCCTAGGCAGGGCACACACAAGAATCAACCAACCAATGAAATGAAAAACAAATCAATGTTTCTCTCTCTCTCTCTCTCTCTCTCTCTCCCTCTTTCTCTAAAAACAAACAAATGAATAAATAATTTTAAAATGCAAGTAGGTGATTAAAAAAAGATACCTGCCTGGCCAGTGTGGCTCAGTGGTTGAGCATTGACCTAGGAACCAGAAGGTTGAGGTTTGATTCCTGGTCAAGGCCCATGCCCAGGTTGTGGGCTTGATCCCCAGTGGGGAGCATTCAGGAAGCAGCTGATCAATGATTCCCTCTCATCATTGACCTTTCTCTCTTCCTCTCCCTCTCCCTTCCTCTCTGAAATCAATACATATATTGACCAACAACTTTTTATTTTTATTTTTATTTTTTAAATATATTTTATTGATTTTTTACAGAGAGGAAGGGAGAGGGATAGAGAGTTAGAAACATCGATGAGAGAGAGACAGCGATCAGCCACCTCTTGCACGCCCCCGACTAGGGATTTGCCCGCAACGAAGATACATGCCCTTGACCGGAATCGAACCTGGAACCCTTCAATCCGTAGGCCGATGCTCTATCCACTGAGCCAAACCGGTTTTGGCTTGACCAACAACTTTTTAAAAAAGAAATTGTGCTATTATCTTCTGATTTCACCTTTTTCTCTTCTGCTCTCAGTTCAGAGTGGTTGTAGGAGGAAGTGATATGGGTAGACTTGCATAGGGACCTGCTAACATGGCTATTACAATCTCATAAAACTGCTAGATTCATACTATCCTCCTCTGCCTAAAACTTGATTTTAATATCTTTCATCAACCCCTTTTAAAATAGTTTTATGGGCAGAATAATTTCCCCCAGGTTTTTGGCCCCAGGAATCAAACTCTTCCCCTTCTTAGTCACCCCTTGCCTTGATCAGTTCCCTCACTCACCAAGAATTCATGACCAACTCACAAAGACTTTGTGTTCAGCCATCCTCCCCCGTTCTGGAGCATGTTCTAAGGCCTCACTCTGTTGCTCAAGGACATACTGAGTAGTTACCTGCTGACTCGATTGTTCTAATCTTATGATGTAAGCGTAATAAGGAGGTGAGCTAACACCCTAACTATCCAGAAGGGTAACTTCGTAAAGATGAACAACGAAGCTCACCTGTTTTCTTCCTTGGCCATTCTCGCCCACCTTCGGTTACAGGTCTGGCGTTATGAAGAGGCTTTCATGAGTTTTTCCCAGTGATGACTCCAAAGTCCTGTTATCCATTCCCGAGCCCTGCGGGGAAGGGAGATAGTTAGGGAAGAATTGGTCAAGGCATGTTCCTTAAAACTGGAGCACACATTTTCCCATTTAGCAAGTGGCTGTTTAGTGCCCAAGCTAGTTGGCACGATAGTATGAAAAGGGCGTGGTAAAGCCCTGGTCAGGGAGCTCGGTTGGTTAGAGCATTGTCTGGACATGCCAAGGTTGCGGGTTTGATCCTTGGTCAGGGCACATACAAGAATCAACCAGTCCTATATAATAAAAGCCTAATATGCTAAGTGACTGGTCATCTGATCATCCTTTCAACCAATCAAAGCATAATATGCAAATGATATGCTAAGGCTGCTTTCTATGACATGTACTGACCACCAGGGGGCAGACAGTTGACTGGTTGACCATGTCACTATGACATACACTGATCACCAGGGGGCAGATGCTCAACGCAGGAGCTGCCCCCAGCCTGTATGCCAGGTAAGGCCAGGGGCCCCCCTGATTGCCCCACAGATTGGCCCTGTTGCCAGCCAGGCTTAGAGACCCTACCCATGCACAAATTTCATGCACTGAGCCTCTAGTCTCTCTCTCTGCCCACTCCCTCCCACCATCCAACTGGTCGCTATGACACACACTGACCACCAGGGGGCAGATGCTCAACGCAGGAGCTGCCAAACTGCAGTGACTTGACAGTGGTGGTTCTTGGGTGATGCACCCCGAAAACAGAGAGGAGGGAACCTGATTCTTCGCCAATGGGTTATGTTGCTGCTGGGACATTGTCACCCCAAATCTGGTTTACTGAACTCTTAGGTTTGCATTCCACACCCTGTACAACAGCAAGTTTGCAGAGTGCCCTCTTGCACTCTAGGATCCCTTGGGATATGTCTGAGAGCCAGTTTCGAACTATCCCTGCAGGCCAGGCTGAGGAACCCCACCTGCTGGAGGGACCCGGCTCACTCCAAAGACACTGGGGAGAGACCCAGGAAGTTGGCTCCAGGGCGTGTCCAGCCCCTCTCGCCCAGTCCCACCTCGCCGGCCACTTGCTAATTAATTTCCTTTCAATGTGCACAAATCTGTGCACCGGATCACTAGTAAATGCACAAATAATTGGAACAACAAATCGATGTTTCTCTTTCTCCTTCCTCTCTCTCTCTAAAATCAATCAATACTTTAAAAAATTTTTAAAGAATTTTTTCTATATACGTAAATTTAAAGGAGACGATAGTGAAAACATATTCTCTGTCTTCTAGGACCTTATGAGACAACTAGACTGTCTTGTGGGGTCTGACCTGATCTAAACTTAGGACTTCCATTTATGGAAGAGATAAAAGTTCCAAGCGGGAAGGAAGTGTTTGTTTTGTCTTAGGAAATTAGAATATGTATCCACCTCCTGCAGAATCACTGGGCGATTCCTTTGTAAAAGAAGTGGACATGCCGAAACTGGTTTGGCTCAATGGATAGAGCGTTGGTCTGCGGACTGAAAGGTCCCAGGTTCGATTCCGGTCAGGGGCATGTACCTTGGTTTCGAGCACATCCCCAGTAGGGGGCATGCAAGAGGCAGCTGATTGATGTCTCTCTCTCATTGATGTTTCTAACTCTCTATCCCTCTCCCTTCATCTCTGTAAACAATCAATAAAATACATTTTTTTAAAAAAGAGGTGGACAGAACTTCTGATCCAATTTCCTTCCCCTGGGGGAGTCTCCAGCTCTCTGCAGATACATTATTACATATTCTGGTCCCTATTTTACTACAGCGTCTGTCTGGAGGCCCATATAGGACTCCCTGAATCCTCTGCCAATAGGGGCTCCCAGCCTCTTTCCTTTACCACACACGGCAGGGAGCACAGCTTCCAGCAGGCTGCCTTCTGCAGCTCCGCGTTGCCATGGCGCCCCCAAGGCGCTAGCCCCGGGCCGTACAGGGTGGACCCCTACACTTTATTCAACTGGAGTGATTGCCCGCAAATGCGCTCTACCCCCCTCTACCTCCCCAGGCTGCAGAGATTTGCATGCCTTATTTCTCAGCGTTAGCTGAAAACCTGATCAGGAAGCCTGGGTCCCATAGATCGGTTTTATTTTAAGCCCAGCAGCCTAGCTCCACATCCCTCTTGGGCAGCTTTTCCTCCCTCGCGCGGCACGCACTGGGGCAGCCGTTGAAGGTGCGCCTCGCGGGTCGGGAAGGCGACTCAGCCGCGGGCAAGGAGAGCGAGTTTGGGCAGAAACCGCCCGGCTGCTCGTGACGTCATCGCGCCCGGCGCTCCCACAAACCCAAGTTGGGAGCCCGTGGGGACCTCTCGTGGACAAGCGCAGAAGTGCAGCCGGGAGGAAGAACGGAGAAAACCCACCTTTAAAATCCCTGCAGAGCAAGCGCCGCAAACGCAAGCAGGCTCCGCCCCTCTCCTCCACCGGAGACCCGCCCCCATCCTGCTCTCGGCTGTTGATTCCTTTCCCCTGCGTCGACTCGGCCCTCGGCCCCGCGGGCCTGGCGTTTCCCAGCAGGCCCCGCGCTGGGAACGGGTTTGCTGCTGCTGCTCCGTCATCGTGCGGCCCGCAGCGACCCCGCGCTCGCGTGCAGGCCGGCCTCGGTGCCCGCTCTCCGCCGCGAGGATCCACGCGAGGCCCCGGCCTCGGTCCCCCGGACTAGGCCGCGACCCCGTGTGCCATGAAGCAGGAGGGCTCCGCGCGGCGCCGCGGCGCGGACAAGGCGAAGCCGCCGCCGGGCGGCGGGGAACAGGAACCGCCGGTGCCCCCGACCCCCCAGGATGTGGAGATGAAAGAGGAGGCGACGGCGGGGAGCGGGCCCACCGGGGAGGGCGACGGGAAGACGGCGGCGGCGGCGGAGCACTCGCAGCGAGAGCTGGACACCATCACCTTGGAGGGTACGACCGGCTGGGCCGGGGCCGGGCCATGATCAGCTTCGCTTTTTTTGGGGGGGGGACCCCAGCGCAGCCTCCGCCACCCCTGGTTCCTAAGGATCGCCCCCCCACACACACACACACCCAAATTTCCCGCCCCCCCTGCCCGGACACTCCCAACCCCAGCCCCAGTGACTCCGGGCTCGGGACGCTCCCCCGGGATTGCACCTGGGACCGGGTCTCCCCCCCTGGATGGGAGAAGCCTGCTCCTTCGTCCTCCCTCTAACTCCCATCTACATCCCGATTCTGTAGACGACCGGCCCCTCTAGGAACCCCGGTTGGTGTGGAGGTGGGTAAAGGGGGTCGGGAGACGCGGAGCCCTGGCCCCTGTTGTGAGTGTGCACACGGGTTTCTGTTGTGTTCCTGCCTCGAGCAAACTCCCCCCAAAAGAGCCCTTCCCTCCCACCTAGCGCCTGGCTTCCCCTCTCTGTAATTCGGGTGCCCCAGCGGCCCCACCTCTTTTCCCCTCTCCCTCCAAGCCCCTCCTCCTCCTCCTCTGTTTCTAAAGGGTTCACACATAGGGACACACTTTCAACTTGTTAGCGATGGTCCTGGAGCTCCTAACCCCCGCCTTCCAGCTGAGTTCCCTTCCCCTCCGAGTCCTGTTCCTCCCGGCTCACCTTTCACCTTGCTCACTCTGAGCCTGTTGCTGTTCCCCCCCAACCCCACCCCGTTTCCGATCCAGTGGGACTGGACAGTTTCTTGGGGTTTCTCTCCAAAGTGCGTGGGAAACGAGCTCAAACACACTGAAGCAAGCGCGGCTCTGCTTCTGGGCGGTGGATGGAGGGGTGAGCGGGCTGCCGGCCTCAGCTCCCACTCTTAAGTAGGTTGGTCACTGGGCTTAGCTATTAGCGACCTTTTTGCCTGAAATGATGGTAGCCAGGAGCAAAGGTGCTGCTGGCATTAACCTACTAAGTATGTACGTGTTTGTTACAAATACTTCACTTTCTTGTTATAAAGTAGCTGGTGTCCATTGTAAAATAGGGATCTTGGAAAATAGGAGAAGTCTGAAGTGTAGCAAAGGGGAGAGAGGGGATCAACCAGGTTAACCTTTTTTCCCCGTGAATTTTTAAGCTGCTCTCCTATAATTCAGATCGGGTTATACGTATAGTTTGGAACGGGCATAGCTTAATCCAGGTGATCTGGTGTGCTTTTATTGAACCTCTCCGCAAACATAGCATCCAGCGTATTCCAGAAACATGTTCTGATCTAAGTGGCTAAGAATACAAGTTCAAAAAGGAAGTTTCTTTACCTGAGAGCATGAGTTTCTACTTGGTGGGGTTGTTGTGAAGATGAAGATGCTGAGAACTGCGCCTCGCGCATGATGGACACGTAGTAAACCCTCCGTAAACATTAGCTGTTATAATTATATCGTATTATTAATGTGGCCCGGGCGACCCTGTGCTAAGTATTCAAAGGTGATGAAGAAGCTACGAGTTGATTGGACATGTAAGTGTGTCCAGTTTCTTATTTTTGTAAATAGGTATACAGCAATCATCTTGTGCCCAACTTTCTAATCTACCTCTCTAACTTTTTTAACTTTATAATCAATATGCCTGAGTCGAAAGGGTAAACGTTGTTAAGGTTGTGGGATAGGCATTGTCCAGGAAAACTGTATTGATTTACATTATACCAGCAGAAAGGTCCTGTTTGCCCCATAATTATCTTAATCATTTACACAAGGTCTTTGTAGAATAAGAATATGCATCTTTGGTCACATTTGTTGCAGATGTTTTTCTTTTATTGAAATCAAATTTATCATGGGTGTGTGTGTGTGTGTGTGTGAGAGAGAGAGAGAGAGAGAGAGAGAGAGAGAGATTTCTCCCACTGTTTACATTTGGAAAGTCTCTTATTTAGAGATCTGATAAATATCCATGAGTTTGTTTTGTTTCTCATAATTTTTACTTCGTATCTCTACCCCTTTCCCTACTCCAGCTTTATTTTTCTTTGTCACTTGGTGGTGTCTTAAAAAAATCCCTGTATGGCATCCATTAGTATTATGGCATCCATAAGTATTGCTGAACCCTATTAGGGCAAAAGAGGTGATTGGCTACGTCCTGCCCTTTTGTAAGAGGCTCCCTAGAACTACTTGCCTGGGGTGGGGTGGGGTAGGGAGGGATAGAGTTGGAAGTAACATTTTTTCCCTCCGGTCCCTCACAGACATCAAGGAGCATGTGAAACAGCTGGAGAAGGCAGTGTCGGGCAAAGAGCCTCGCTACGTCCTGAGGGCCCTGCGGATGCTGCCCTCCACGTCACGCCGCCTCAACCACTACGTTCTCTATAAGGCTGTGCATGGCTTCTTCACCTCAAACAGTGCCACTCGCGACTTCTTACTCCCCTTTCTGGAAGAGGTGAGTGAGTCAGGCGCCTCCTAAAGCTCTGGCTTGTCACCTGCTGCCGCAGAGAAATGAAGCACAGCGGCCCGTTTTAGTAGCCACTGCCCATGGCCAAGGGCACCATCCTTCTGCCCTGTAGTGCCATCCTTCCGAGTCAGGGACAGGAGCTAGGAATCAGGAACCTCTTTGCACACACTATGCCACAGTTGCCTAATCCTCACAGCTTCCAACTACACGGTAACATTTAGTCTAGCCCAGTGATTGGCAAACTCATTAGTCAACAGAGCGGCAGACCATGTGGCTCGTGAGCCACGGTTTGCTGACCACTGGCCTAGGAGAAGGTGCCCCCGCCTCTTTGCCTCTGAGGTTCACTCTGAGGGACGTGTGAAACGGGGGTCTAGAGCACAGGGTTTGGAGGGAGAGTTAAATTTGAATCCCAACTCTACCATTTGGTACCTGTGGGACTTGAGCAAGTAACCTAACCTCCTTGTGTCTCATTTTCTTCATTTGTGGAATGTGGTGGACAGATTTTGGGGGCGAAGTATGCGTGAAGCGCTTAGAAGAGTGCCTGGCACATAGTGAATGCTAAGGAAGGTAGTTTGATAGTGGAAGTGGTCTCTATACCAGGAGAGGCCTCTTCTCCTTTCTGGCTGTGAAATCGCCCTTATTATTCATGGCACACAATCCGGGTCCTGACCCTTCAGCCACCTTCATCTCCCTAAAACATCATTGACCTTCAGCCACCTAAAATCCTATCTACTCAGGGTCTGTTCCATAGGCGAGAAAGCTCAGAAAACTCCTTGAAGTGCAATGACAATCTATTGTCAGGGAAAGGGGGAAAGCCCCCAAGCTAACTGGAATGTTCTTTAACCTTCTATCCCTAAGTTCACCCAACATGGTCACTTTTTGAGCTGTTCACATTACTCCAGTTTTGGTGACTAAATCTGAAAATAAGTACCATGTAGAAGTACATTTCCCCAAAATTTCTTTTGTTCCCACACACACAAAAATTTTTTGTCTCATTATTATTGATCTCATCTGTAAAATTATATCACTGTATTAAACCCTGGCTGATAGCATTTGTCGTAGTTCCAGGTGCAGTGGTTTACTCCCGCCACCAAGATGGTTGGCTCACTGGGGGGTTAGGGCATGCATGGGAGTCAGAGCGGGAGGACAATGGGAAGATATGTACACATGTAATACATGAATAATAATAATAATAATAACAATAATAAGATTGTTGGCTCTATGAGAGGCCCTACCACATCCTTTCTGTCCCCATTGCGTTCTGGAAAAGTGTTACACTCCTGGACTCCCTTTAGAAAGAGACTGTCATCTTTAATTTTTCATCCCCAGCACCTAGGAGCATCTTGGCCTGTATTAGGCATTCAGTTGAATACAGAGTGAACGCTTACTATGTTTGTGGTTGTCTGATGTGACGGCTTTCCCCCGGTAACGCTGTCCTCCCCTAGCCCATGGACACCGAAGCTGACTTCCAGTTCCGCCCGCGGACGGGAAAGGCTGCCTCGGCGCCCCTCCTGCCTGAAGTGGAGGCCTACCTGCAGCTCCTCGTGGTCATCTTCCTGATGAACAGCAAGCGCTACAAGGAGGTACTGATTCCAGAGAGTGACCCCGTCTTCAGAGAGAGCGGCGCCAGGGATTTGCGTGAAAAAATGGAGATGGTCCCTGGGTTATCCACCTTCCCCCCCCAGCTTCCCCCGGGGGGATGCACCTAACCTCAAAGTCAGGGAAGACCCCACAACTCCTGCAATGGTCATTCTGTGTACCTGGCCACAGTCTAGTGCAGCGGTTCTCAACCTGTGGGTCGCGAACCCTTTGGGGGTCGAACGACCCTTTCACAGGGGTCGCCTAAGACCATCGGAAAATGCAGATATTTACATCACGATGTATAACAGTAGCAAAATTTCATGGTTTGGGGGTCACCACCACATGAGGAACTGTATGCAAGGGTCGCGGCCTTAGGAAGGTTGAGAACCACTGGTCTAGTGGGTTCTAGTGGGTTCTTTGGGGGAAAGTAGGAGATTTGGAGACAGAAAGACCTGTGTTCAAATCTCAGCTGTACCCTACACAAATTAACTTCCCTTAGTTGTATGTAAAGTGGGAAAAACAATGCCTAATTTACAAGATTATTGTTGGTATTAAATAAAATAACATATTCAAAATAATTAGCACAGTTTGTACATAATAAGCTTTCATGCTTTTCTTAAATGTTTTATTTTAAATATGTTTTTATTGATTTCAGAGAGAGGGAGAGAGAGATAGAAACATCATAAGATAAAAACATCAGTTGGCTGCCTCCCACTGGGAATGGAGCCTACAACCTAGGTATGTGCCCTGACCGGGAATCAAACCAGCACCCTTTCCATGCACAGGATGGTGCTGCAACCAATTGAGCCACATTGTCTTGGGCAGGTAGCTTCTTGCTATGGGCCTGTACACCTCCATTTTGGATATTATATTATTTGTCACCACTATCCCAAGAGCACACGCAAAAAACGACAGGTCCAGCCCACTGGTATGGCTCAGTGGGTTAGAGCCTCCTCCTATGCACCAGAAGGTTGTGGGTTTGATTCTGGTCAGGGCACATGCCTGGGTTGCAGGCTCAATCCCTGGCCCTGGTCAGGGTGGGTGTGGGAGGTAAACAGTTGATGTTTCTCTCTTTTTCCCTCCCTCCCTTTTACCCTCTCTGAAATCAATGGGGGGAATGATATCAGTGAGGGGAAAATATCCTTAGGTGAGATTTTAAAAAGGGGGAAAAAATGATAGTAGTTCCCACTCCTCAGTTCCCTGGGGTTTTTTCCTTTCCTTGCAACTGGTTATTTTTTTATGTAATTCATCTCCTTTGAAGAGTACAGTGGGTGTACTCTTTCTGGTATAGTCACAATATTGTCAGCTATCATCACCAGCTCCAGAACAGTTGAATCACCCCAAAAAGAAACACAACTCATTATTAGTCATTCCCCTCACCCCCACCCAGCCCCTCACAAGCACTGATCTGTCATGGACTTTTCATAAGGGTGTCTGGCGTCTTCCACTTAGCATAATGTTTTCTAGGTTTATCCATGTTGTAGCATGTACCTGTACTCCATTTTTAAGGCTGCATAATGTGTTTGGATATAGCACACTTGGGGTTTATCTATTCATCAGGTGGTGGACACTTGGGTTATTTCCACTTTTTGGTTATTATTAATGCTGCTATGAACATTGTGTGCAAGTTTTTATGTGAACAAATGTTTCCAGTTCTCTTGGATATATGCCTAGGAGGGAAATTGCTCGCTGGCTCATATGATGGCTCCATGTTTAACTTTTTGAGGAACTAATTCTCTTTGGGCTGCCTCTCCAGGCACAGAAGATCTCTGATGATCTGATGCAGAAGATAAGCACTCAGAACCGCCGGGCCCTGGACCTTTTGGCTGCGAAGTGTTACTATTACCACGCCCGGGTCTATGAGTTTCTGGACAAGCTGGATGTGGTGCGCAGGTACAGGTGGCCAGGGTCTCAGTCTCGGCCTTAGGTCGGAGATGTGGTCGCTCACTCCCACAGAGCTGAGACTTACAGAGGGTGATAAGCTGGCAGATGTAGTGCCCAGCAGGAAATGGGGGTGGTGGTTACCATGCCCTGCCTTAGGAGGGGTAGAGAGAGAGACTGATATTAGATGAAGAAACAGATGACTAGGGCTGGTTAAGAACTGTCCCCTAGTCTCTTCCCTTCATCCCCCATACAGGAGGGCTGATTGATAGCTACAGGTTTGAAAACATTTCACTCCTCTAAAACCTGCAGTGGTGCCCTTTGGCGTGGCTCAAAGTGGTTGACCTATGAACCAGCAGGTCCTGGTTCGATTCCCCATCAGAGCACATGCCGGGTTGCAGGCTTGATCCCCAGGGCAGGTGTGCAGGAAGCAGCCGATCAGTGATTCTCATCATTGATGTTTCTATCTCTTTCTCCTTCTCCCTTTTTCTCTGAAATCAATAAAAAGACATTAAAATTGTAGCCCATCCTCCCCACCTTCTGCATTTCTCGTGCAGCATAATACACTTGTTTGTCATGATCATTTTCTGTCTCCCTCCCCCACCCTCCCTAGAATGCAGACGCCCCGAGAGCAGAGTTCTGTCCTTTCTGTGGACCTAGAATCGCTCATTAAATATTCTGTGAATAATGAGAAAAGCCATTTGTATCGCTTGTTTAGGAATTGAGAAACAATGGGGAGGTCAGAAGCAGTTTAAAGAGACCTGTGACATTTTTTTCTCTCCCTCTTGCAGCTTCTTGCATGCTCGGCTCCGGACAGCCACCCTTCGGCACGACCCAGACGGGCAGGCCACCCTGCTGAATCTCCTGCTGCGGAACTACCTACACTACAGCCTGTACGACCAGGCTGAGAAGCTGGTGTCCAAGTCCGTGTTTCCCGAGCAGGCCAACAACAACGAGTGGGCGAGGTACCTCTACTACACAGGTGAGCGGGGGCCCGACCCCCACGCCAGAGGTGCCTCGGGCTTCCTTGGTGCACATTTTCTAAAAATCCGGTGCAGAGAGATGCATGTGGCGCTCTGGTTTGCAAGGGGGCTTGGATGGTGCCATTCTCTTGACCCACTTCTCTTCTTCCACACCCAGGGCGGATCAAAGCCATCCAGTTGGAATACTCAGAGGCCCGGAGAACCATGACCAATGCCCTTCGCAAGGCCCCTCAGCACACAGCCGTCGGCTTCAAACAGACTGTGAGCAGCAGTTCTCACCCCTTTGCTCCTTGCTCGTCTGAGGACAGTTCAGTTTGCTGCCCTGTGTAGGGGCCAGGGAAGGCTCCTTAACCTTCATTATCCCAGAGGTGGCGTCACCTGCCTGTGCATAACACTGTTCAGGGCACCTTAAGCAGATGCCACCTGCACCTCTGGCAGTTTACACTCAGAGTGTTCTTGGTAGAGAGTGTCCTGCTTCCTAGCACTCCTTATGGCCATTCCAGTCCTGGGCGTGGATTGTTGGTAAAACTCAGGCTCTCACCTGGTCCCTTAAGTGCCCATTTGGGACCAGTGTTGCCTGTGGCCAGGGCCCCCAGAAAACCTCCAGAGGGGTGGCTGATTCAGGTGGACATAAGCCTTGCACTCCCCCCCACCCCGCCTCCCCACTTCCATCCACCCTTCTGAGAACCGTCAGTCACCAAGGGTTGTTTGCTTTTTGCTTTGTTTTATTTGAGTGTTGGCTTTGGTATTAAGACACTGTGAGGAATAAAAAAGAAGAATAAGAAATTATATTTGCCTGGAAGAGATACATAAAGAACTTTGACTCAGAAAGGCTTGAGGGCCTAGTAGCCAGATTTGGACTCAATTTTCGCAACTATAAGCCTTTGTTCCCACTGTAACACAATATTAGTGCCCTAGTGCCCTTCAAAGAGAACAGATTAAAAACACGCACTGAGCCCCAGCTGGTTTGGCTCAGTGGATAAAGCGTCAACCTGTGACTGAAGGGTCCCAGGTTCAATTCCAGTCCAGGACACATGCCTGGGTTGCAGGCTCAATCCCCAGTAGCGGGTAGGCAAGAGGCAGCTGATGCATGATTCTCTTTCATCATTGATGTTTCTCTCTCTCCCTCTCCCTTCCTCTCTAAAATCAATAAAATTATATATTTTTTAAAAAGCACACAATGATTAGGTCAGTGTGGCAGGAGAATTGGTTTGTTTTCTGTTCAGAAGTTCATAGAAAGGAAGGTTTGATTTTGGTCAAATAACTAAAGAGATCTTAAAGAAAAATGTTACATTTTATCTGGTTTTTGAAAGATGAGATTGTGAGATTGCTGGACATACACTAAATTCCTTGTAAAAGTCACTAAAAATGAATGATGAACATATAGGCTGTATCCACGTACTGGGGATAGACATTGAAAGGTAAAGCAGTGTTTTCATCCAGATTTCACTAGAGATGAATAAGGTTTCCATGTTGTCTTTGGTGGAGCCGGGTGGCAGGAAGGAGCAGAGAGAACTGGCGTGAGGCCAGTGGACTGCTGGGGAGGGAGCAGGAAAGAGAGGGTCTGGTTGCTGGAGGGAAAGAAGCCGAGTTGGGAGAGTCTCCCCACTTGAGCAGAAAGGTCAAGGCCTTGGAAGAGACGGGCAGGAGCTGTAAGTGACGTGGAGTCCACAGCAGAACACTCTGGAAGCGTGTTCATGCATAGTAGGACCCACATGCTCTCCTGGGTTGGTACTTCTGCTCTCATGGCTCAACTCTGACCCCACGATGCCTCACCAGCCATTGCTGTCTCAGTCTGCTCAGGCGCCTTCCCAAGGAGCGCAGGCTGCTGGCTTGCACAGCAGAGACGTGTATCATCACAGTCCTAGAGGCCAGGATCCTAGGTTGGGGTCAGCGGTTGATTCCCACTCTTATGACCTCATTTTACCTTAATTAATTCTACAAAGACTGTTTCTCAATATAGCCCCGTTCAAGGAGCTGGGGGGGTTAAAGCATCGCCACCTCAGAGCAGTGTGTATACCGACTGCCCGGATAGAATGACACGGGGGGGGGGAGCGTGGTCAGAGGGTCCGATGTGCCCAGTACCCGACTCCACAGGCGGAGCCTGGGTTCCCTGCGCAGCGCAGGTTCGGGGGGGTGTCCTGCCTCCATGGGCCTAATCACAGTGCCGTGTCCCCGTTTCCCAGGATGTCTGACTGAATTGAAGCCCCATTTCATTCTCTTCCACCTGGGGGACTCCCTGCCCACTGTGTTCCCGTGTCACACTCTGCCAGGTGCACAAGCTTCTGATTGTGGTGGAGCTGTTGCTGGGGGAGATCCCGGACCGGCTGCAGTTCCGTCAGCCGTCTCTCAAGCGCTCACTCATGCCCTACTTCCTTCTGACCCAAGGTAAGGCCCCTGGCCTGTGGCCTCTGACGTGTGCGCGCTGGGCATCCTCTAACCCGCTCCTCTTCCTCCCCGCAGCTGTCAGGACAGGAAACCTCGCCAAGTTCAACCAGGTCCTGGACCAGTTTGGGGAGAAGTTTCAAGCAGATGGGACCTACACCCTGATCATCCGGCTACGGCACAACGTCATTAAGACAGGTGTGCATCAGGGTGGAGGAGCCGCCGGAGGAGCGGGACCCAGGGACGGGGACAGCCCTGGGGGTGTCCGTGGGCGGTGAGGGGCTGTGCTCTGCCCGCCCCACCACGCCTTTCTTCCCAGGCGTGCGCATGATCAGCCTCTCCTACTCCCGGATCTCCCTGGCTGACATCGCCCAGAAGCTGCAGCTAGACAGCCCGGAGGACGCCGAGTTCATTGTTGCCAAGGTGGGGCTTGTCCAGGGGCCGCAGTTGTCACCTTCCTGCCTCATTTCAGGGGGTGCGAGTGGGAGGAAGTTGGCCAAGGAGGGTTGTAGGTAGAGCAGTGGCCCGCTTTTTAGGGGTACCAGTCTTGCAGGAAGCTGCCAGAGAGGGCATGTATGTGAGTGAGTGTATGGGAGGGTAAGGAAGACAGAGATGGGACGAGATGTTCCAGGACTTAGAGGCTCTTGGGGGACTTCCCTCCCTTTGGGCCGCAGGCCATCCGGGACGGCGTCATTGAGGCCAGCATCAACCACGAGAAGGGCTACGTGCAGTCCAAGGAGATGATCGACATCTACTCCACCCGGGAGCCCCAGCTCGCCTTCCACCAGCGCATCTCCTTCTGCCTCGACATCCACAACATGTCTGTCAAGGTGAGAAGCGCCCGGCCGCAGGCGCCCGCGTTCCTCGGAGAAGATTGGGGTGGTTTGGGGCCCAGGTCCCAGCCCGTCTGTAAAGTCACTGTGAGGACAGGGGGCCTCAGGGGACAAAGACTGGCTTACGGGGCTGTACCACCTTCTATTACTTTTAAGGGTCTAGCTGCCGAGGACGACAGATTCGCGGGTTAGGGTTCTAGATTTGGTTCCAAATTGGAGTCATTTGTCTTCTCCGAGGCTGTTCCTCCACCTCTGAAGCTGACAGTGAGATATTACCTGTCCTGCCTGCGTCACAGGGCTGATGAGAGTAAATGAAGGCACTTAGTGAAGTCCCCGTTGTGTAAAAGGCAGGGCGGTATCTAGTCCCACAAAGGCTGTTGTGCCCTTATCCTGTGTCAGGCACGGAGTTAGGCGCCTCACTGATGGCTTGTTTGTTCCGGTCTCCTCGCTGGAAGCCGGGGATATCACCGGCCTTGCTTACAGTTGGGCAAAAGCCATACGCCTCAACACTCACTGTTACCCCCGCCCCTTATTTCCCTATACCCTTTTTTTTCTTTTCTTTTCTTTTCTTTTGTTAATCCTCACCTGAGGATACAGTTCCATTGAATTTTTTTTTAGAGAGTGGCAGGGAGAGGTTGGGGGGGAGAGAGAGAGAGAAACTTTGATGTGAGAGAGAGACACACATCAATTGGTTGCCTCCTGCGCACTTCCTGACCAGGACCAACACTCGAACCTGCAACCCAGGTACATGCCTTTGACTGGGGAGCAAATCCATTACCCTTCTGTGTACGGGCTGGCGCTCTAACCACTGAGCAACAGCGTCCAGGGCCCCTATCCCCTTTTCCTCCCCCACTGAACTCAGGACAGACCTCTTCACACATTGCATCTTCTGTCCAAATTGCTTTTCCTTCATTCCCACCACCAGTCCATTCCTCCTCTCCCCCCTCACTGCTGTCCCCTGCCTGCCCAATCCAGAGGTTAGTCATTTACACCCCCAAGTCTCCTCATTCTCCTTTTAGCATCACCACAGGGTGCTGCAGTAATCCATTCCATGCCTGGCTCCCCCACTATACTGATCGGGAGACTAGAGCCTGCCTTACTCTGTCTTGGTGCCTGGTACACAGAAGGAGCATAAGAAATGTGTGTTAAGTTAATGCTCTCATCATGCTAAGTGAAATAAGCCAGTCAGCGAAAGAAAAATACCACATGATCTCATTTATGGATAATAAGGAACATTATAAACTGATGAACAAAAAGATACAGAGGCAGTAAAGCATCAAACAGACTGTCAGGTTACAGCGGGAAGGTTAGGGAGAGGTGGGGTAGATAAGAGATCAACCAAAGGACTTGTGTTCATTGGTTATGTCTATATGCATGCACTGGGGGGTTAAGATATGCATGGGAGACAGGGTGGGGGGCAATGGGAAGATATGAATACATATAATACATTAATAAAAAATTTAAAATAAACAAAAGTTAATGCTCTCTTTACTCTGCCTCAGGCCATGAGGTTTCCTCCCAAATCATACAACAAGGACTTGGAGTCTGCAGAGGTAAGCCGCCTTCTGCTGGGGGACCTGGGGGCTAGAACTCCCTTCAGAAGGGAAAGGGGGTTCTGGGAGTCTGGGGCGCTGTGGAGCGTGGGCAGTCCTGGCCTGGGGTGTGTCTGGAGGAGAGAGGCCGCACAGCCCTCACGTCACCTCTCTGCCTAGGAACGGCGAGAGCGAGAGCAACAAGACTTGGAGTTTGCCAAGGAGATGGCAGAAGACGACGACGACAGCTTCCCTTGAGCTGGGGGGCTGGGGAGGGGTGGGGCGAGTGGGGACTGGCTCTTTATCTTTTCCCCTTGGGGTCCCCTGCCCAGGGGACTGGCCCCTTTTCCCACACACAGCTCACAGACTGCGTACTGTGGGGCGGGGGGCAGGGGGATGCAGAGAGCCAGCCACCCCCACCTCGCCCCAGGGCCCCTCCCCAGCCCATGACTTAGCACACGGAGGGCCAAGGGCGGGCAGGTGGCCTCCCCAGGGCAGGGTCCTGGCTAGTGGTGTGGGCATCAAGGTGGGAGGGAAAAGACCTGTGCTCTCCTCCAAGGAGCAGAGGACTTGAATTGGGACATGGGTTGGATTGTATGTTTTTGAAGCTTCAATTATGATTTTTAAACAATAAAAAATTCTCCAAAGCTCTGTGTGCATCAGTGAGTGTGATTGCTCTCGTGCCTGCAGTGTTGACAGGCCCGGGGGTTTGGGGCCTGTGATCTGAGCACGGAAGCTGGAGATGAGGGAGGCGAGGGCAACATGGAGACAGCTGGGGTTTACTGCTTCGTATCTAACCGGCTCTCAGATCCTGGCCAGACACTAAACCTCTCTGGCTCCCTTCCCGCTCGCACAGGGTAGGATTCAGTGGCTCCTGGCTCTGACATTGGAATCGGCTTCAGGGATCAAAGAGAAGGCGGGCCTGACTCTCGAGAGGGGGTGGAGGGGGGGTTGCAGAGAAGAGGAGGGTCTCCCTCTAGGCAGCCGCAGGCTGAGAGCAGAGGGGAGGCTGGAAGGGCCCCCGGTGGCCCCCAGCCCTCTCCACCCGCTGTGGGTGGTGGGGAAAGGCCAGCCTGCGTCTCCGTCTCCGTCACCAGTAGTGGGATTCCCCGTGGGGCATTTGAGTTACTCCCATGTCCGCCGCTGCCCCCGGGTCATCCCTGCACATACACTCTGTTCCTGCCAGGTTGTGTCAGCTGAACATGCGTTGGGGTTTTCTGCCTCCTTAACTGAATTCCTCGCTGTGTGCTCACCCTACCTCTGAGGGATGCTCTGCACACCCCCTGGGCTTCCCGGCCCATTAACCCGCTGGCGTGCAGACCGCTCCGTAACCACACGGTTCCTGAGAGGGAGCCGGTGGGGAAGCCTGCCCAGCTGCTTTGTGAGGTCCTGAGAGCAGGGGCCTGTGTGTCTGCCCAGGGCCCCCCCAGTGGCTGGCACTCGGTTCAGAACATCGTTTGGTGGAAAAGGGACATGGCTTTCATCACCAGCTTGGGAATTTCATCCCCCAATATCCCCAATTTCCATGAAAGGCACGTTTTCGGTGCCTGGCTTTGGCGCCTGGTCCCAGCCGGCCTTGGTCACAGTTCTTGGGCATGGCCCTCTCCTTTATGCTCTGCCATTCCCCATGTATTCAAGCTCAAAAACGTTTGCTTTGTGAAATGGCACTTCCCCCAAAGTCTCTGTGGGAGAAGTTT
Source organism: Lasiurus cinereus (assembly GCA_011751065.1). Classification (NCBI taxonomy): domain Eukaryota; kingdom Metazoa; phylum Chordata; class Mammalia; order Chiroptera; family Vespertilionidae; genus Lasiurus; species Lasiurus cinereus. The sequence goes on along the minus strand of JAAGEH010000016.1, from coordinate 898,441 downwards.
GTGTGCGTTTTTTTTGGGGGGAGGGGGGTGTTAGAGAAACATTTATCAGTTGCCTCAGGCACACACCCCTACCAGGGATCGACCCCACAACCTGAGTATGTCCCGACCAGGAACTGAACCTGCCGCCTTTTGGTGCTTGGGAGGACATGCCATCTGAGACATACTGGCCAGAGCCCAGACTTCTAAGGATTTCGATCCTTTCCCTATTTTACAGGCCAATCCAAAAACCTAACAGACCTGTAATTCCCTTCCAGGAAGAACGGGGCAGGGGACCAATGGTGAGCACCCGGCATGTCCTTCCCGAATGCCGGGTGCCTGGACGGTGGGAAGTGAACTGCCTGCGAGATGCCAAGCTCAGGTTCCCTTCCGCCAGGCTGCGCTGCCTTCCTCCAGCCCAGTGGTTCTCAACCTTTCTAATGCCGCGACCCTTTAATACAGTTCCTCATGTGGTGGTGACCTCCAGCCATAAAGTTATTTTTGTTGCTACTTCATAACTGTCATTGTGCTACTGTTAATGAATTGTAATGTAAATATCTGTGTTTTCCGATGGTCTGAGGCTCTACAGCAGCGGTTCTCAACCTGTGGGTCGCGACCCACAGGTTAAGAACCACTAGCAGGGACACCTAAGACCATCAGAAAACACAGATATTTACATTACAATTCATTAACAGTAGCACAATGACAGTTATGAAGTAGCAACAAAAATAACTTTATGGCTGGAGGTCACCACAACATGAGGAACTGTATTAAAGGGTCGTGGCATTAGAAAGGTTGAGAACCACTGCTCCAGCCTGTCTAGCAGCTGGTTAGTTTTTGTCCTCACGAGGCTGTCCTGGCCCTCGACCACTCTCCCTGACCTCAGAAAGTGACTTTCTTTTTGAGTGTCTGATGAGGGGACTGTGTACAGGGGACAGAGGCACCCGCTGAGGCTCTTTCTTACTTGCTTAGCATGTCTCGTAGGAATTAAAAGTCTTCCTGATGATGCCCACGCTCACAATTATTTATAAACCTTAAACTCTGTGCCTCAGACCCTTTACTCAGACCTTTTCTTTACTTGGTAGCGGATTAGAGAGGAAAGACTTGGAGTCATTTGACATATTTCCTGGTTCTTGCTCACCTTGTCTGCTCAGCTGTCCGGAACTGCCTTCAGTGATTCATCCCCATCGGCTTGGCTGTTTTCCCTGGAGAAGCAGTGTCACTTTTATGCTTGGAGAGCCCACTGTGTTGTCCAGCTGCCAGTTTTTTGTTTTTGTTTTGTTTTCATTGTAAAACGACAGAGAAATACAAAGAATAACATAACAAATACCCATGTGAACCGCACCAGCATGGCCATGGGTGGACATGGGTGATGAAGGATTAGAAAAGACAGACAAGCCCTCGCTGGTTTGGCTCAGTGAACAGAGTGTCAGCCTGGGGACCTAAGTGTCCCAGATTTGATTCCGGCCAAGAGCACATGCCCAGGTTGAAAGCTCAATCCCCAGTAGGGGGTAGGGGGTATGCAGGAGGCAGCTGATCAATGATTCACTCTCATCATTGAAGTTTCTCTCTCTCTATCCCTCTCCCTTCCTCTCTGAAATCAATAAAAATGTGTTAAAAAAAAAAAAAAGAGACAAGAGAATAAAGCTGAGGCTAGGTGGGATGCTGCTGTAAGCCGAGTATTTTACAGCCAGATTCCACGAGGCAAAGTAAGGGCTGGTCAAGATGTTTACAACGTTCTCGGGGTTTCGAATCTACTCAATTACATGCACCTGATCCAGCTTTGTTTACTTGCTACACCTCCCAATGCCCCTATCACTCAGCCACGTGGGACCACAGGTTTGGTCCATAAGGTCAAGCTTACAGCTATAGCTCTGGCTATATTTGTGCTGGGACTTGCACGTGGCTTTGCCACGAGAGGAGCGTGCCCTCTCATTAGTCCGAGCACCTGTCCAAACGCTGTAGCTGCCCCCCACATCCACCCACATACTTTCCACCTGCATTTAATAAACATTGTCAACAGTGTGTTATTGTGTCAGGTTTTGTTTTTGTTAATATATATATTTTTTTATTGATCTTTTACAGAGAGGAAAGGAAAGGGATAGAGAGTTAGAAACATCAATGAGAGAGAGAGAGAGACATTCATCAGCCGCCTCCTACCCGCCCCTACTGGAGATGTGCCCGCAACCAAGGTACATGCCCTTGACCGGAATTGAACCTGGGACCTTTCAGTCCGAAGGCCGACGCTCTATCCACTGAGCCAAACCGGTTTCGGCTGTGTCAGGTTTTTAACCAAGTAAAAACATCACCAATGATTTGGAAGCCCGTCTTGTTCATTCCCCAGGCAGACGCTGATGGACTCAGTGGGTAGCCTTCCAGCTTCTGTTTCTACACCTTTACTACAAAATATAACATTGTTTTGCCCTAGCCAATTTGGCTCAGTGGATAGAGCGTTGGCTTGCAGACTGAAGGGTCCTGGGTTCCATTCCAGTCAAGAGCACATGCCTGGGTCTCAGGCTCAAGCTCCAGTAGGGGGGCATGCAGGAAGTGGCTGGCTGATCCATGATTCTCTCTCATCCATGACGTTTCTCCCTCTCTCTTTCCCTTCCTCTCTATCAATAAAATATATATGGTATTGTTTTGAGTCTTTAGATCTTTGTAAATGATGTTTCGCATGAATGTAACTTGCTCTTTTCACTCAGTATTGGTTTTGAGGTCCAATCATATTGATACGAACCCAGCACTGTCCCCAGCACTGAACATACAATGGAGTAAAACTCCTTTCCTCTCGGAGTTTGGCAGGGAGTGGCAGGGAGGCATATGTGGTATGAATGGAGCACAGTGTATTCAGCCATCCCCATTGGTGAGCATCTGTTGTTTTATTTATTTTTAAATATATTTTATTGATTTTTAAAAAAATTTTTTTTACTGAGAGAAAGGGAGAGGGACAGAGAGCTAGAAACACCGATGAAAGAGACATCGATCAGGCACTGATCCAAGACACACGCCCTTGACCGGAATCGAACCTGGGACCTTTCAGTTCGCAGGCCGACACTCTATCCACTGAGCCAAACCGGCTTCAGGGAGCATCTGTTTATGATTACAAGCCACGCTGCGAAGAACATCTCTGCCTGTCTCCTTCCACACGTGTTACGTATACAGAGCGTGCAAGCTTTCTTAAAGGGTCAGATAGTACATTTTTAGGCTAGTGAGCCATATGGTCTGTGACGATTACTCACTTCCGCCTTTCTTGAAAGCGGCTATAAACAATATGCAAATGCATTGTCCATGAGCGCTGGGGTTTGAATTTCATATCATTTTACATGTTATGAAATATTACTTTGATTTTTTCCCCAATCGTTTAAAAGTGGAAAACCCATTCTTAACTCAGAGTGTACATATCTTGGCCCGCTGGCCAAGTTCGCAATGAATGAGTTACTCCAGAGCCTGGATACAGATGCCCACACCCCGTGCCACAGGAAAGCAGGAAGGATGAGGAGGAGGAAGTGGCTGGCCCGCTTGGACACTGAGGAACACCTGGGAAGGTCTCTGGGAAGTTGGAAGGAGGGGTAACTGGGGGTCTCTGGAGCCAGACCCTTTGCCAGATGATTATTTTGGTTTCGCTCAGCCTGTGCTGTGGCCAGTGACAAGCTCTCGCCTCTCTCCCCTCTCCCTGGTCTTCCTTCTCCCCTGCGTTGGGCAGGAGTCTGGATTGGACCGTTATCCAAGACATACGGCCATCTGGACAGGCAGGTGACGTGAGGGAGCCACAGGGACTTGGGGAGCAAATCTGCCTGGCTCTCCCCTGACCGTGATCTTGGGCAAGACCCTTCGCTTCTCCGAGGCCATCCCTTAGCTACGAGAATAATCCACATCCTACCGCCTGGTTGAGAGGATGAAATGACAAAAGTGTAGCCCAGCTGGCGTGGCTCAGTGGTTGAGCGCTGACCTGTGAACCAGGAAGTCACGGTTCAGTTCCTAGTTAGAGCACATGCCTGGGTTGTGGGCTCAATCCCCAGCAGAGGGCATGTAGGATGGCAGCTGGTCAATGATTCTCTCATCATTGACGTTTCCCTCCCCTCCCCTCTCTCTCTCCCTCTCGCCCTCTCTGAAATCAATAAAAATCTATTTTTTTTAAAAAAAATGGCCCTAGCCAGTTTGGCTCAGTGGATGGAGCTTTAGCCTGCAGACTCAAGGGTCCCAGGTTCGATTCCGGTCAGGGGCATGTACCTTGGTTGCAGGCACATCCCCAGTGGGGGCTGTGCAGGAGGCAGCTGATGGATGTTTCTTTCTCATCGATGTTTCTAACTCTCTCTCCCCCTCCCTCCCTCTTTGTAAAAAAATCAATAAATTATATATTTTTTTTAAATGACAGAAGTGTGAGAGAAAGTGCCTGACATCATTGCCAGCCAGCGTTTAGATCTCTCCCTCTGGGAGGGGTGACATGACACTTCCTGGGACGGCAGCTCGTCACTCCTCTGGAAGCAGGTGCACGCCACCCTCCAACATCTCACACCAGCAGAAAGCGCTTGCCTGCTGTTGAGCTGAAACCTGGCTGTGGCCTCCACTTTCGGTCCCTTTCTAGCCCCGAGACCACCCGACAACCCCTCCTCTTCCCCAGATGAAACAGCCTGTTTGCTTTAATCATGATCTTTAATATATATATATTCATTTCAGAGCAGAAGGTAGAGGGAGAGAGAGATAGAAACATCAATGAGGAGAGGGAATCACTGATTGGCTGCCTCCTGCACACTCCCCACTGGGGACCGAGCCCACAACTTGGGCATCTGCCCTGACAGGGAATCGAACCTGTGACCTCTTGGTTCCTGGGTCAATGCTGAGCTACACCCGGCTGGGCTTAATCATGATCTTGAGTCCTTTCACCATTCTGGCCACCCTTCTCAGAATTCACATGTTTTTCTGAACCGAACATCTGACACCCTTGGACTGCAGGTGCAGAGAAAAGAAGTCTGGGTCTAGCACTGGCCTGGTCATGGTGAGGAAGGCCAAACGCTGGTTAGGAGACCTGGTGGATGAGAGTTGAAGACTCTGGCACAGGGCAGATCTGGGTTCTGCTCCTTGGCACGCTACTTAAGCTCTCTGAGGTCAGATGTGTCTTCTGTAAAAGGGAGACGGGCTCTCGTGCCCTCCGAAGAGGCGTGTTGAGAGGAATTGGACGATGTATAGCGTGCTCTGCTCACTCGGCTGAACTCTCTGGAGGTTTTAGGGGTCCGGTTTGTTATGTGAATCCTCTGCCCTCCACGGTGGTTAAACCCAGCACCCCGCCCATGGGGTGGGTCCAGTCAGTGCCTGGTGGCAAAAGGCTACCTGAGAGTGGAGCCAATGCCTGCTCCAGGCAGGATGTGAACCGATCCGCAGGTGAAGGCCCTGCCAGCTATGACCACCAGGGGGCACCCCTGTTGCAGAAATGACCTCACCCAGAGAGACACACCCACTCCTCAGGTGAAGATAACGCCTCTGTGCCCAGGCACATTGCAGAGTGAACTGGGACCGAAATGGGCAGCCTCGGCGCGCTTGGTCAGTCGCCGTGGGCAGGCCCCTCGGCCCGGGGAAAGCTCTCTGGCCCGAGGCAGAGGCCCGGGGTGTAACTCTGGCTCTGCCACCCATGACCCGGGACAAGCCACTTCCCTCTCTGGCCCAGTTCACAGGGCCGATCTGGGTTCTGCTCCTGGACAAGCCACTTCAGCTCTGTGAGGTCAGACTGGCCTCCCAGATTCCGTCCAGTGCCAACATGGCATGGTTTGCGCACTCAGAGCCAGGACAGTTCCTCCTTCTCACCCTCTCCACCTCGGGCAGCACACACGCTCCAGCTGGCAGGGCACCCGGCCTGGCAGGGCACCCAAAGCCCTGGGACCCTGTTGGGGAGGGTGGGAGGAGGAGAAGGAGAAGGAGGAGGAGGAAGGGCAGGGTTAGGTGAACCCAGATCCTCCAAAGGGTCTTGCTTCATTCAGGACAGGCATCCGGTTTCCTCTGGTCTCTGCCAGGATTCCAGGGGTTTAAGGGCATGAGTCATGGGGGGGTTTGGGGAGTTCCCAGCTAATCAGTGCAGGACAGGAGCCTGGGATGCGGGCCATCCAGCTGGGCAGAGGGACAGGGGGCAAGACCCCAATGTTCGCAATCCCCGGCCCCTGGCCTCACGGGAGGATTCGGGAAGGCAGTCTAGTGGGAGTTTGGGGGCAGGGGGACAGGAATGGGGGCGACTAGCTTCTCCCCTCTCGGAATGTAGGTGCGGCGAGCAGGTGGCTCGATGATCCCCAGAGAAAGTGGCGAAGGGAGCTGCCCACGGATCTGCCAGGAGCGAGGGCGGGGCAGCCTGGAGGTCAGCCTGGGAGCAGCCTGACCCGATGGCGGCCTCCAGGGCTTGGGATTGGCGGCGCGGCCTTTGTTCAGGGCTCTGCTCAGACACCCTGCGGCAGTCCGGCCGGGTGTGGCCCGGGGAGGGACGGAGCTTGAGGGGGCACGGACGTCAAAGAAAGGATCAGGGATTCCACGATTTCACAAAACTTTCGCAAACAGCTTCTGGTCTCAGCACCCCCCCTCCCCTCGCTGTTGTCCTGGACACTGAATTTGCATAAATCCTGGGAAGTTATTACTAAGCCTTAGTGGCAGGTAATTTCCTCCCCGGCCTCCATGGGGTTGCGTATAAAGGCCCTCAGGAGCTGGTCCCTCACAGAACCCCAGCCTGCCGACCAGCCAGACCCTGCTGAGCCCGCTGCCCAGAGCCCCATGAAGCTGATGGGTGAGTGTCCTGCCCAGGACCCGGGAGCTGCCTGCCTGGGGCAGGAGAGGGGGGTGGGAGTGGTCCAGGCGCTGGTGGCCCCCTAAGTCCCCAGAAAGGGGGCCCTCTTGGGAGTGGGGAGAACAGCTCCTGAGCCCCGTCCGCCCGCTCCCAGCCCTGCAGCTGCTCCTCTGGCACAGTGCGCTTTGGACAGCGCCAGAAGCGACTCCCCTGGGCCCTGCCCGCTACCTGCCCGAGACCTTCCTGCTCAAGTGCTTGGAGCAAGTGAGGAAGATCCAGGCCGATGTCCTGGTCATGCAGGAGAGGCTGGTGAGTGAGGGGCTGGCGGCGAGGAGGGTGGGTGGAGGGGAAAGAGGACCGAGCGGAGCGCTGAGGGAGGAGGAGGGAAGAGAGGGGGAGCAGAGAGGCACGGGGACAGGGAAGGATGGTCAGAGAAGGGAAGGAACTGGGGAAGAGACCCTCTGGGGGCCGCGCTAGGATGGAAGCGGAGGACAGAATGGGCGGGGGAGCCTGGCAGGACAGGGAGGCAGGGGGAGACTCGGAGAGACGGGGGGTCCCTGGGCGCTGTGAGGTCGCCTGCACTCAGCATCCTTCCCGTCCCCAGTGTGCCACCCACAAGCTGTGCCACCCCGAGGAGCTGCTCCTGCTCAGGCACTCGCTGGGCATCTCCCAGGTCTCCCTGGGCGGCTGCTCCAGCCAGTCCCTGCAGCTGGTGAGTGTCTGAAGGGGAGGCGGCGGGCCGGTGGGGGGGGGAAGGATGATCTGGGAGGCCTCCCACCCGCAGGCTCCCGGCTGGGGCCCAGAGGGGAGCATCCCAGCAGCACCCCCTGACCCTCCCGCTGCGTCTCCCCAGACAGGCTGCCTGGGACAGCTGCACGGTGGCCTCTTCCTCTACCAGGGCCTCCTGCAGGCCCTGGCGGGGATCTCCCCCGAGGTGGGCCCCAGCTTGACCCTGCTGCAGCTGGACGTCGCCGACTTTGCCACCAACATCTGGCAACAGGTGAGCCACGGTGGGAAACGGCACGTGTTGGGGACCGAGACCGACCTGGTCCCTCAGGTCGTGCTGGCAACCTGGGGGCTGGGGGGCTGTACGTGGGGAGCTACCACCCCCTCCCAGGACCCTCCTGCTGCTGGCCTTCCCACGCTCCCCTAGTTGGGGGCAGGAGTGGGGTCACTGGAGCGCCAGGGAGACCGGGGTTCAGGCCCCGGCTCCATCTCAGCCATGTGCTCGCCCACGCTCCTCAGGCCTTCGCATCTGTCGCCCGTGATCACCAGGCAGGCCCGCTGGCTAACCTTGTCCTTTCCCCCACAGATGCAAGACCTGGGGGTGGCCCCAGGCGCGCCGGCCACCCAGGGCACCGTGCCCACCTTCGCCTTCACCTCGGCCTTCCAGCGCCGGGCAGGGGGCGTCCTGGTGGCCTCTGACCTGCAGGGATTCCTGGAAAGGGCCCTCCGCATCCTGCGCTACCTCTCCGAGCCCTGAGCAGCCCCCTCCCCACCCCATGTATTTATCGCTATTTAATATTTATTTAAACCTAATATTTAAAGGCAGGGAAGGAGCCTCCGATTCCTGGGCCCTTCCCGCCACCTCCAAGTGTCGTTCTGTCTGTGGCAGAGAGCAAGCTCCCGTCCTCCCGTCCCCGGACTGGGAGGCCCATAGGTAAATACCAAGTATTAACCCCGATGACGGGGGCGGGCACTGAACCCCCGACCCCCAGGGTTCCCCACTCGGGGCCCTCGGAAGCATCAGAAACTCTCCCACGTGGGAGACAAGACAGCCCTGTTTAATATTTAAACAGCCGTGTTCGCACCGGGTCCTGTACCCTCCCTCGCTCTGGCTTCGGTGTGGTGTGTGAATGCCAGGCCTGCTCCCCCCACCACGTGTCCTCCCCACGGGCAGGAAGCCCAGCAGAGGCAGCCTGAGCTTGGGGTCCCCCAAGTTTGTTGGGCTATCTCATTTTTCTTAAGATGTGGGGGGGCATGTTTTGATGTCCGTGGGGTGTCTTTTTTTTCTGGATGCCCTGGCCTATAGGGACACCCCCACTCTCCTTTCTTATTGTAGCCAAACTTCGCGTTAATAAAGTGTTTGTCTCTAGTCAATGTCCTTTCTCCTTCTTGGGTCCAGCTGGTGCCTGGCCGGGGGCTGGGGGTAGGGAGTTGAATGGCGGTCAAGGGCAGAGGGAGGAGGAGAAGGGGTGCAGGGAGGAGGGGCAGTCCTCTGGCTCATTGGGGCTCATTCCTTTAGCACATATGCATCTTGCACCTACTCGGCGCAGGCACGAGAAGCTAATGCTAGGGGCGCAGCAGTGCGCCAGGCAGGCACGGCCCTGCTCTCCTGGGGCTCAGCCTGGTGGGGAGACAGAGGCGGATGGGACGCTGCTACCAGGGAGCAGAGTGTGCAGTTCGGGGAGAGCCTTCACCGTCCAGATGCAGTTAACATCTGCAGAGCCGGCTGTTTACCGTCGTTCATGAACTCCAGCCCACCCACGCTCACAGTTGCCTACAAACACCCAATTCAGAAGTGCCTTGCCCTAGCGGGTGTGGCTCAGTGGATAGACTATCGGCCTGTGGACTGAAGGGCCCCAGGTTTGATTGCGGTCAAGGGCACATGCCTGGTTTGCAGGCTCAATTCCCCGTGTGCAATGATTCTCTCTCATCAATATGTCTATCTCTCCCTCTTCCTTCCTCTCTGAGATCAGTAAAAATATGCTTTAAAAAATATGTTCATCTTGCTTGCCATATGTGTAACATAACTATTAAACCACATTTTTAAAAAAAAATCAATGAAAAAATATCCTCGGGTGAGGATTTAAAAAATAGAAGTGCCTTGGCCTGGCCAGTGTGGCTCAGTGGTTGGGGGTCAACCTATGAACCAGGGAGTCCAGGTTTGATTCCTGGCCAGGGCACATGCCCGAGGTGCAGGCTCAGTCCCCAGCAGGATGTAGAGGAGGCAGCCGATCAATGATTCTCTCTCATCACCGATGTATCCATGGCTCTCTCCGCCCTTCCTTTCGGAGCTGGAGGCTGGGAGGGGCTGCTTCCCTCAGGGGCGCAGCTCTGGGTGCCCTCAGCTCGAGGTGCTCAGGGGGCTCCCAGGTGCCTCCTCCACACCCAGCAAAGTCCAGCCGGCCAGCCAGCCCCCCGTTTCCCCTCCCGAGGCTTCCCACCCTCCTCAGCCCTCTCTTCCCTTCCGCGTGTGGTGGCTCCCGGGAGAGCAGGGCGGGCTCGGCAGCCGCCCTCCCAGCTGGCGGCTCGGGGTCCTCCCCCTCGGCAGCTCTGACGGAACTGGGCTCGGAACTGGGCTCGGAGTCCCATGGAGCAGGCCAGGCAGCGTTACCCAGAGCTCCGGCCCCCCACAGGCCGCTCCCCGCCCCCTGTTCTTCTGGGGGACAGATCAGACTCTGGGTGGGGCTGGTCTGGGTTGGGCATCAGAGCAGGACACTCTACCGTTAGCCAAAACCTCCCCTTTTTCAGAGAGAGGCTGACTTTTGGGGGTGGGGTAGGCGGCGGGCCAGTGTGGATGCGTTATCATCGGGGCGGGGCGCTCGGAAGAAGGAAAGCTGCTCCCCCTGCCCTCCCCGCCCCGAATGCGCGGACCAATATGGGCCCCGAGGCCAGGCCTCCTCAGCTTCCCCTGCCCCCACCCCAGGATGCGCGTCTCCGGGCCGCGGTCAGAGACGCTGACAGCGCTTACAAAGCATCCACAGCACCTTTATTTACAAGTGAGCTGCCGTGAGCGCCCGTCACGGGCTGCCAGACGTTTACATATTCACATACATACATGGCACACTCCGCACCTCCGTGCCTCTCGGGAGGAGGCAGGGAGCACAGGTGCGGTGCGGTTTGGTGCGGTGCGGAGACCGTCCTGGGCTGAGGGCCCGCTGCTCTCATCGCCAGGAACTGGCCGCGGGGAGCGGAAATGACGAAAGAGACGGGACGTCTGAACGGCCAGAGCTGGCACAGGGCTCTTCCATCACGTGGACATGAGCAACGACGCCTCAGCTTCCCGCGCTGTCCCCTTTCGAGGCACCTGGGCTAGACCCTCCGTGGGGGCCCCTGCGGCCGTCGGAAGCCCCTCAGAGCGCGGCAATGGCCTTGGCAGCCACCTGGCGGCCCAGGGGCAGGCTGAGGTCCGTGATGGCCAGCACCACCTTGGGGCTGGACATGGCTGACACCTTCACCAGTTCGGATACCTGCCACAGACAGACAGACAGACAGACAGACAGACATAATTAATAAAAGCCCTGGAGCTCCCTCATGGTGGGTGAGATGTCTCGGGAGAAAGTAGACCCCCCTCCCTACTCTGAGGGCTCGCCGCTGAACCCCGAACTCTGCTAAGCTTGCTGCCCGCCCACGTGTGACCTGGAAGACGCGGGCAGGGCTCACCGTGGTGAAGGGCATGAACTGCAGGATGCTGCCGCGGCTGCCCTGCTCCAGGCAGTCCACACACTCCTCCATGAACCACTGCACGAACTGCGTGTGCGGGCCGGCGGTCCGCGAGCCCAGGATGGAGGAGATGAGCAGGAACAGGTTGGCTGCAGGGGACGGGGAGCGCGAAGAATCCCTTACAGGGGGCTGGGAAGGGGGGAGACTGGGAAAGGAGGGACTGAAAAGGGAAAGGAGGGCAGTGCGGAGTGTCCCCCGCGATGGGGGTGTCAGGAAGGGGAGATGTAAAAGGGAAATTGGGGGTGAGTCAGAAGAGGCACCCCCTGGGAGCCTGGGGGAGACGGGAGAGCCAGCCTGTAGGGGAGGAGGACGGAGGCAGGGAGCTGTGACAGAGCAGGCAGGGGCACCAAGAGGCGCTCTGCCAGCTGCCGGGCTGAACCCCGCTTCAGGAGGGGGGTGGGAGGACTCACCCAGGACCCGGTTCAGGGGGTCTCTCATGTTCACGGTGTGGAGCTGCGAGGCTGACAAAGAGCTGCTCATGGACCGGTCGGCTGTGGGGCCAATGGAGAGGCTCAGGGCGAGGCCACTCTGCCGGGGAAGCCCTCACGCATCGGGGGCGGAGGGCCCCGCAGAGGAGTCCGTGAGTCCAGAGTCACCGAGGGGTCCCCAAAATAGAGACGGCCAGAGGAGCGGAGGCAGAACTAACACTGGCAGCACCACCGGGCACCAGGGCCTCTGCAGGCGCCCACAGACTCAGCCGCTTCAGCCTCCCACCTCCCTTTCCAGACGAAGAACCGAGATCAGAGATGCTAATTAATTAGTCCAGTGGTTCTCAACCTGTGGGTCGCGACCCCTTTGGGGGTCGAACGACCCTTTCACAGGGGTCGCCTAAGACTATTAGAAAACACCTATTTCCCATGGTCTTAGGAACCAACAGACCGCTCCTCGGTGTAGCAAAGTGTAGCCATGTAGTTTACTATTGTCATAGGAAGACTGTTACCCATGCTACACCACGATTCAAGACAAAATTTCATTTATTTGTCATTAGAAATAAATATTTCACAATATATAATTACATATTGTTTTTGTGATTAATCTCTATGCTTTATGTTCCATTTGTAACAATGAAAATACATCCTGCCTATCAGATATTTACATGACAGTTCATAACAGTAGCAAAATGACAGTTATGAAGTAGCAACGGAAATAATTTTATGGTTGGGGGTCACCACCCCATGAGGAGCTGTCTTAAAGGGTCGCGGCCTTAGGAAGATTGAGAACCACTGAATTAGTTCAAGGCCAGAGGGTTTGCCAGCGCAGACCGAGCATCTACCTGCTGCTCAGGCACAAGTTGGTTTCCTGGTCCCTAGAAAGCCCCAGAGAAATCTCTAGAAACAGCCACATGTAAGTGCCCCAGAAGGAGCCCTGGGTTCAGAGAGCGAGGGAAGGCGGGCAGGGGAGGGCGGCTCTTGGGCAGGAAGAGTGGGGAGCAGCCCCGGGTCCCAGCCCAGGCCTGCTCCAGCCCCAGGGCCTGTCTCCCGGGAAGGAAGGGCAGAGTTGGTGAGTCAGCGGCACAGGCCACACCGGTGCCCGGGCAGCGGACTCACTGGGTGGCTGGTGGGAAGCAAGGGGCGGGGCAGAGACAACCCCGTGCCCTGGGCCTGGACCAGGCAGAGCTTCCACCCGGCGGGAGGCACCCACGCAACCCTGGGGTCCCCGTGCGTGGGAACCAGCAGCCGCAGGAGACCAAATGGGACACACTCCTGCCGCGCCCGCTCTGAGCGCCCCCAGAGATGGCTGTGTGGGGCCTCGCGCAGCACCCCCCCGAGGTCCGAGTGCCGGGAAGAGTTCCTGCCCGGCCCAGCACACTCACCGGGGCTGGAAAGGATGTTGGCATCCTCCTCGCTGGAGCTCAGGAGGCGCATCAGCTTCGAGGGCTGCATGTCATCCAAGGGGAAGAGGCTGATGTAGTCCTGGGGGGGGGCTCACTGTTACGGGGGGAGCTGAGTCCGCACGGGCCTCGGTCAGCACCTCCAGAGGGGCTCCCTCCCGCTGCATCCCAGCCCTCTCCTCACCCCTGCGTCCCAGTGAGACCTGTGGCCGCAGGCTCCCGGGGTCAGGGAGCGTGCCTGGCTGTCGGCCTGGGGGGGCTCCTCTCACAGGAAATGTCGGCCGAACACACCCGTGAATCAGTGCCGGGGGACCCCTACCTCGATGTCCTCGCGGTGTCTCTTCTTTTGGTGGGAAGATGCCTGTCCCTTGTGGGAGGAATAGGAACTCAGGGCACACCACACGGCTAGCCTGGCAAAGGGTTCCGGGAAAAGAAGTAGCATTAGAGAGACCCCCAGGGCGGCTCCGTGCCCCTGAGGATCGGGCCGCATCTGACAGGGCCTCCCCACCGCCCCACTTCTGGGGTGACCCCAGGGAAGGCTGCCTGACTCGGGGCTACAGGGGCTTGAAGCCCCGCAGACTCCTACTTGGCGAGCGCGGTGCCAGGCGGGTCCATGAGGCTGTGCCACTTGGAGGAGTCGGTGAGCAGGCCGGGCAGGATGTGACCCAGCAGCACCAGGGTCACCTGCTGCATGTCCAGGTAGAAGATGGAGTAGAGGAGCTCCACGGCCCGCAGCGTGTGCTCCTTGCGCGTCTCCTTTAACAGCTCCTGTGCGGGCGGGGGAGGGCGAGTGGGGACCTGAGGGCTCTGAACGTGGGGCTCTTGGGGAGGGCACGCAGGGAGCCCCAGCCGCTGCTGCTCCATCCCTCCCTCTGCCTTGCCGCTCCCTAGGTGAGGACCAGCCTCTATTCTAAGGAAGCTTCTGGCAGCATTTCGACGCCTCTGAGAGGCCCGGCTGACCAGGGTAGGTGTCGGGAAGTGAGAGGATGAGAGCATGTCAGCCATGTTCTCAGGTCTCTTGGGGTCTGAGGACACCTGCTCCCCAGCTGGCCCGCCCCCCCTCACAACCCCACAAGTACCTTAATCAGGTTGTTGCAGAACCAGTAGACGCCTCCCATGTGCAGCAAGGTGTCAAAGATGTGGATGGAGCGACTGTCCACCCATCCCTTCTCCAGCACCTTGGCAAACATGTCTGTCAGCACCTCCTTGATGGGCCGCTTGGGGGGCAGTAGGTTCCAGTAGGGCATCGTGTCCATGCCCGTGGACGGGAACTTGATCTGCGTGGCCGTCTGCTGCAGCACGTCAGCGCACATGTGCTCCAGGATGGAGCTCATGATCACCACCCTGGGGGAGGGGGGGGGAAAGAGAACCTGAGGCTGGGGCATCGGGGGGTCAAGAGCTGGGGTGGGGAGGGCAGGGGAGGCCACTCCCGGGCCAGACATTTCCAAGGAGTTGGGTTACGGAAACATTCCTGGGCAATGAACCCCGTTCTGTGCGAAGGGAGGAGGCAAGAGGAAGCTGGAAACCCCTAGCAGGCCTGACCTGGCAGGACTCGGCTGCTGGGGCTGCCAGGCACAAAGCCGATGGGGGGCAGGGGCGGGGCGGGGCGCTTTCCTTTCCCAGGTTGTCCAGCGATGTATTTATGTATTTGTATTTTCCCTCGCCAACTCCCCCCGCCCCCCAGGCCTGGCCTGCCAGTCCTCGGGCATAAGTAAGAACAATCACTTCCTTCTGCGCTGAATGCTGGGGGGCGGGGGTCCCCCACCCAGCCTGGGCCTCTACCAGTGTAAACTTCCAGGACCGGGGCCCGAGGGCTGGCCCCCCCGGGACGCTTCCCGGCCCTTGGAAGCTGGGCAGATTTGAGCGTATGTCCAGGAATTCTCTCGTAAAGAGGCTTCGACTCTGAGTCCAGACTGGGCCGGAGAGCTAACTGTTCCTGGAACGCCGGTGGCGCTGGGAAAGTCCCTGTGACTCTCAGGGCCACGGCTCCGACCTGCATGAGGAAGCCACGGATTTCCCACGCTTCCTCACCCAGACTGAGCCGGGGGATTAGAGCGGAGAGCAAACACTCGGCTACTGGTGGAGGGAGGAGGATGAGGGAAGACAGGGGCGGCTTCATAGGCCCTCCCCACCCCGTTTCAGCTCCGTGTTCCATTCCTCCTTGGAAGGCACCTTGTGCATCGCCCCTCATAACCGACCGACTGGCTCAGGCTCATGTTACAGCAGCGCTACTCCCAACACCGAGGGGTCATAAACACCCGAGGGCCCGTCGACTAATACATGGACAGGCAGACATGGAATGAATACACCAATAGTGGGGTATGACTCAGCCTTAACAAGGAGGACATCCTGACACGCTCTACGCTGTGGATGAAGACTGGGGACACTGCTAAGTGAAATATGCCGGTCACAAATGACAAATACCGTACGGTTCCACTTACGTGAGTTATCTAAAGTGGCCAAGTTCACAGGAATAGAAAGCAGAATGCCGGTTACGAAAAGCCAGGGTGGCGAGAGGGTGAGTTGTTGCTTAATGGGCACGCGTTTCAGATTTGCAAGAGGAAAATGCTGGAGATCTGCCTTACAATCATGTGAACATACAGCTCTGGCTGGTTTCACTCAGTGACTACAGTGTCAGCCCTCAGACATGAGGGTCTTAGGTTCGATTCCTGGTCAAGGGCAAGTACCTGGTTTGCAGGTTCGATCCCCAGGCCCAGTTGGGGATCAACCAATCAATGTGTCTCTTTCATATCCATGTCTCCCCACTTCTTCCCCCTTCCACTTTCTCCCCCCAACTCTCTATAATTCAATGGAAAAAACATTCTCAGATGAGGATAAACAAAAATAATCTCTCTTCCCACTGGTATATAATAAATGCATAACATATATATGAAAATTATATATATATGCATATACATATATTTATGTGTACACACACACACACACACACACACACACACGTTAACACTATTGAACTCTACACTTAAAAATGGCTAAAATGGGCCCTGGCCAGGTAGATCAGTTGGTTAGAGCATCGTCCTGATACGCCAATGTTGTGGGATCGATCCCCAGTCAGGTCACATATAAAGAAGCAACCAGTGAATGCATAAGATAAGTGAAATAACAAACTGATGCTTCTCTTTCTCTCTCTCCAAAATCAATCAATAAATAAAAAATGGTTAAAATGGTAGGTTTCATAGTATGTATTTTTTTACCACAATAAAAAAAAGCTTATTGGACAAGTGAATGGACCAGCACCACTGAACTCAATGCGGCTGAAGTCGCCAGGGAGATTCTGGAAGCCCATGAAAAGCCAAGGCAGAAAACGTCACAGAAGACAGCCGGCTGGGGGTGAGGGAGTGGACAGGGCCACGGTCTGTGAAATCTGCAGACGGACTCACAGTTTCTAGAGAGCGATGGTGCTAAGGTCATCGCGTTGTTCTCGGGGCAAGCTACTTCTCCAGAACCTGACCTCCGGGAGGGCAGGAAGCATAGGTGTCTGGGGTCTGAGCTTCTGGGCACAGCAGGTGCCAGATAAGACCCGAAACTGCTGCTGAGTCAGTGAGTGAGTACGTGGACAGGAATGTGAGCGAGCGAGGAAGTGAGTGCGCAGAGTGTGGGAAGGGGAGCGGGTTAGCTGTCAGTTCCTGGAGGTGCCGCTTCTCACCACAGCCCGCAGCACTCCAGGGGGAGGGCGGGCCACTGACCTCTCATTGTAGAACTGCAGGGTGTTCTCACTGTACAGGGGCCCCGCCAGCTGGCGGATCATCTGCAGCGACTTCTCCCGCTCATCCAGGCCCAGCATCCGCACATGGGCCACCAGCCACGCCACGGCACACACTGCCAGGCTGCACACCTTCCCTTTGATGTTGTCTGTGATTTTCTGAGAGAGAGGAGAGAGGGGAAAGTGTGACCGGCCCCCGCCGCCCCTGCCCTGCCCATCGCTTGCCGCTGCGGGCAGCTGAGGGCAGCGGGCGAAGCCCTGGCCGCATTTCACACCTCTTCCCGCCACGGTTTGCTTTTCCCAGTCACCCGGGGGCGAGCCAGTGGCCAGGACTCTGACTACAAGGAAGATCAACATCCAAACAGGAGCTCTGGCTGAAGGGTCTGTCTCACTGTATTTCCTCGTTCTTAGGAAATACAGTGGTACCTTGAGATACAAGTGCCCTAACATACAAGATTTTTGAGATACGAGCCATTGAGCGAGCGATTTTTGCTTTGAAATACGAGCAACATTTGAGATACGAGTAATCGCTCGGATCAGCCGGCTGCACACGACCCACCAGTTTACCGCGACTCGAGCGTCTCATAGTTTCCCACGCCTCAAGGTGACGGAACGAATTAAACTCGTATCTCGAGGTACCACTGTATAACAATCTACCCAGGACTGGCTCTGTGCCCCAGGGAAGAGAGAAGGCTGCTGGAAAGGGGGGGGGGCTACCTGGATGGACTCGAAGGCCAGCACCCCATTCTCCCAGGCGTTGAGGATTTCCAGGATGGCGGCTGAAATGCTGAGACACGCCTCGTGCCAATTCATCTGCCTGTGAGGAAGGGCGGGGGGGAGGGAGGGGAAATCACCAGGGGAATTGGGGGGGGCTGAGGAAGAGGGACCGCCCCCCCCCCCCCCCCCCCCGGGGGGGGGGGGGCGGGCCGAGGAAGAGGGACCCCCCCCGCCCCCCCGCCCCTGGGAGTGGGCGCCAGGCCACTGACACCAGCTTCATCTCGGAGGAGTTGTTGAGCAGGGCCACGAGGGACTCCACTTTGGTGGAATCCGGCCGGAAGCAGGGGTGGTCAGGGTTCAAGATTTTGCCCTCCTCGGGCATGCAGGTCTGGATCCAGGTCTCAAAGAAGGGCACCTCTGCCCCTGTGCTCGACTCAGACAGGATCACCTGGGAAAGGAGGCGAGTCACCCGCCAGGCGGGGGGCACATTGGGGCTCCCTGCTCGTGTCCCCCCAAGAACTGGGGACAGATCATCTCCGGGGAAAGATGAGGGCTATGCTGCCACCTAGTGGTCGGGAATCCGGCACAGAAGGATTTGGGATGTGACCAGGAGGGCATCTAATGTCTATTCAATTCTCTGGGTGGATGCCCGCTTTCTGCACCAAGAACCTGACAGGGGTGCGGTGGGAGGTGAGGGGTGACAACAGGGAGAGACATTGGCTGTTTCCTTCCCTCTGGCCCCACCCACTCAGTACCCCCAATCCTGCCT
The DNA here is from genome assembly GCA_011751065.1 of Lasiurus cinereus. NCBI lineage: Eukaryota > Metazoa > Chordata > Mammalia > Chiroptera > Vespertilionidae > Lasiurus > Lasiurus cinereus. Next base: position 880,218 of record JAAGEH010000016.1, on the reverse strand, counting down.
GCTCTCTCCCACTCACCTCGGAGCCATAGGTCTGGGCCACGTGGCACAGCATGAGGAAGGAGATGTCAAAGAGCAAGGCGCGAACCGAGGCCGATTTGGCTGCGAAGGATGAGAAGGCTGACCCTCGGCCCAGGGCAGGGCCCCCGCCTTGTCCGGGTCAGCAGGGGATCAGGATTCACCTCCGGGAAGGTCAGAGCCAGTGTCTCCTTCAGAGCTCTGAGGCTCAGAATCCTTTTCTTGAGTCTCAATTGGAACATCATTCCTTCCTTGGAATCAGACTCCTGATACCCTCTTTCCCCCCCACCCCCATACCCAACCAAATCCTAAGGGGGACAAGGGAGTGGTTGTAGAAGAACCCTGTCCCAGTATCCCCTTCTCTTAAGCCTCCCTCAGGCCTCGTGAGTCATCACTCAGGGGAGAGGGGCCTCCAGGACCCACTAAAGGCATCCTCTTCCCTCCTGAGCTCCCCCCACCCCCGCCTCTCAGTGCTGACTTACTGCTTTCTTCACTGCCATGTGTCGTGAATTCATTCAAACTGTGGAGGGACGGAGAGAGGCCGCATCAACCAGGGCAAGGGCGGAGTAACAGCCGGGGATGGGGGACCACACCCACCCCGAGAAGCACCCACGAGTCCCAATGACAGGTTAAACTGAAAACGAACACCATCGCTACAGAAAAGAGAACGTTGTCTTTAAAGATTCCCAAAACCTAGAGAACGGCTCATTGAACAGAACAATTTCCACAGATCAAACTCCGGGTTAACAAAAAGGAGCCCACAGACTGGGAGAGCCCCTGGTGAACACCTGGGCCACACAGAGCCCCTCCTCGCCACCGTCCACCGCCTCGTTGCCTCCCGGAACTCCTCCACATCATCCTCAGCCGAAGCAACAAGGCTCTAGGTCCCGGGGCCTCCAGCTGGGGTGCTCTGCCTTGGACTGAGCATCCTGGGAGACCAGACCCACAGGCCCCACCCCCTCCTGCTCCTTCTGACCTCAGACCGGCCTCCCGGGCCCGGGTCACAGCTCGGCCTCCCTTACTTGATGAATTTCCGGGCGAAGGACTTCAGCTTCCCTGTGGCAGCGGCTGCGGCCAGCAGCAAGTCCAGGCTCTTCCCGGACAGCATGTGGCCCAGGACCCCCAGCAGCCCCTCCGGGGACTTGGAGTGGTCTGCATCCATCGTCTGGGGACACGACAGGAAATCAAGTCCTGAAGAACACTGAAGACCCCCCCAGATACCGCCTAGCCACAGTCTCTCTCTGCACGTCTCCATTCCACGGCACACCAGGACCTGCCACTTCATCTACATCTCTCTGATTCCAACCTGGAGAACCGTTTCTAGAATCTCATCCTGGCTCTCCAAAACCATCCCGCACGACGAAACTGGGACAAGGGCGCCAGGACCGGGGCCGGCGAGGTCCCGGCTGTGAGACTCCCCACTGTTTCTGCACAAGACGAGCCCGGTGGAAGCACCTACCACAGGGCCTGGCTTACAAGTGATGCTCAACAGATGGCAGTCTCAATGGCAGCTTTCCCGGCGCTCCCCCTTTCTCTACTTCCCAAGTAACTACGTATAGAGCCAGAACACAGAGAGGGCTCTGGCCTCTGAGTACTTCTCTGGAAGGAGAGGGAAAACTGGAAAGAGGGAAGAGACCCTGGCAAGGGAAGGTGGCGCTCGCTCACCTTGAGGATGTTGGTGACAGTGGGCTCCGCTCGCAGGATCAGCCCGGGGTTGGGCTGGATGTTGGCGTTTTCTCCCGATTTCTGCTGTGGGGCGTGCTCCCGGTCTGCTGCGCTGTGGCCGTACCCAGGGGCCCAGAAAAGTAAGAGGAACGGAGGTAAATTCCTGATGTGTTCCCTGTCCAGCCGGAGCAGAGGCCCAGAGACGCTGGGAAGCACAGGACCTTTGGTGCCAAGGTCACACCGATGACAGTGTGTCTAATATGGCGATGGCTTCCTTCGGTCATTGGTCACTGCACCCGTTTTGAAAGTTCATTTAAGATTGGAGGGCCCTAACTGGTTTGGCTCAGTGGACAGAGTGTCAGCCTGTGGACTGAAAGGTCCCAGGTTCAATTCCTGTCAAGGGCATGTACCTTGATTGCGGGCACCTCCCCAGTAAGGGCGTGCAGGAGGCACTGATGGATGTTTCTCTCTCATTGATGTTTCTAACTCTATCCCTCTCCCTTCCTCTCTGTAAAAAAAATCAATAAAATATATTTTAAAAAAAAAGATTGGAAGAAGATTGAGGATTTTGACTTTGATCACGAAGGAGCTGAGATCAAAGCACAGTACCTCACGGGGCAAAACCCTAGTCTGCAGAAACCAGTGTCTCCTGGCCTCGGGCACCTGCACCCCAAACTCTAGACTGGAGGGATGCCGAAACCGGTTTGGCTCAGTGGATGGAGCGTCAGCCTGTGAGGTCCCAGGTTCAATTCCAGTTAGGGGCATGTGCCTTGGTTTCGGGCACATCCCCAGTAGGGGGCGTGCAAGATGCAGCTGATCTATGTCTCTCTCTCATCGATGTTTCTAACTCTCTGTCCCTCTCCCTTCCTCTCTGTAAAAAATCAATAAAATATATTAAAAAAAAAAAGAATAGAATAGAATAGACTGGAGGGGAAAGGCACCCTGAGCCGGTCTGGACAGGAGGGAGGGAGGGCAAAGGGAGCTTGGAGCGGCCCGGGGAGCCCACACTCACCGCTTGGCCATGAGGCTGTTCACGCTGGCCTCCGACAGAAGGCCCTGCTTCCTGCACTCCTGGAGGAGGAAGTCGGTGAAGTCACAGCTGTGAGGGAGAAAGACGATGAGGGACTGCGCCCAGAGCAGGGGCTCCTGAGGGGCAGGAGCAGTGGTCCCAGCCCGGGTCCTCCCTCCCTCAGGAGGAAGGACGTTTGGAGGGCCGGAGGGAAGGGAGAGGGGAGAGGGGCTTGGGGCTTGGCAACCAAGAGACAGTTGCCTCCTGCTCCTTCCTCTTGGGGAGTTTGGGGGGGACAGTAAGACAGTCCTTTGAGGTGCATCTGGCAGGAAGAGCAGTGGGGGGCGCAGGACACCTCCCAGGGGAGGGCAGGGAGCCCGTACTTGCAGCGCTGGTCGGCTTTGTCCAGCAGGGGGGTGAGCTTCAGCAGGAACTCAAAGGCACAATTGACATCCTCGGTGAAGTCCTAGAGAGCCGGGGATGCCATTGGCCCTCGGCCTTCCTCCCCCCGACAGCCTGCGCGGCAGGCCCATGGGACATCACTGGAGAGAAAGCCTACAAATCGCCATGCCTACCCAGCGGCTTCCAGTGACTATGGGGCGAGGATGGGGGGGTGAAGGAGGTTGGGGCATCGCCCTCCATGGCCACCCGGGTCCTAATCATCTCGGGCAACCCTGCCTCCTGAGCAGCCTGCTGCCTTGTCTCTGGAGACTGGGTGCGTGTGTGTGGCGCACACAGATGCTCAGGGACATACACATCCCCTTCCCCCAGGAACAAGGACATGCTCCTGCCAGTAAGCGACCCTCCCCTGGCGCTTGCTCCTCCAGGGCAGAGACAAGGATCCATGCTCCTATGCTCCCTCCGTCTCATTTCTTCCACTCACCTTGTCCCCATGAGAGTATTTCTTCAACTTCACCAAAACCTGGGGGATCTAGAGGGAAACAGGAGGCACAAGTTCTTCTCTTTCACCCAGAACTGAAGGCGCCCCCTCCGGCCTCTGCTCTGGGCAGAGAGCAGGAGCCCCCCGTCCTGAAGGGGAAAGCATCCTGGAAGCCACACATCACAAAGCAATGGCCCCTGCGTGCCCGGTGCCCTCAGCCTCCAGGGCACAGGGACTCTTCGTCGGCTGGGCCAGCGAGGAAATGCCAGAAGCTAAAGTGGAGTCCCCACTTCAAGGACCCAGGCCTAGCTCGCCGGCCCCGTGACTGCCCTGTCGGAATCTGGCTGCAGCCGGAGCTGAGCACCTGTGCGCTAAGAAACAGCAGGCGCCTGCCAGCGAGCTAACGAGGGCCCTGGGACTCTCAGAGGACAGAATCGATGGGGACTGGTGCCGGGGGACCTGGCCGGCTGGGCATGGTGCCAGCGGGAGAAACGCGGGGCAAAGGCCCTGGCAGCCACCGGCTTTCCCAGAACCACCCCCAGCCCGGCTGTCCCGCTGCTCCACGGCCCGGTACCTTGAGGAAGGTGAACGCCGTCCACTTGAGCTCCTCCGTCCCCTCGGGAGACTCGATGAGCCCCACGAGGCACGCTTTCCAGATCTCCAGGACAAAAAGTGGGGTGGGGATGTGCTGCAGGAAGAGCCCAGGGCCAGGCGTGAGAGGGGCCCTGTCCCCCACTTCACCTCGGCAGGCCCCCCGGGGATCAGGCCGGGTCACAGACGGGGAAACACAGGAACGGGAGAGCCAGGGGCGAGAGGGGAGACGGCAGAGCCGTACAAGACAGGGATGCACTTTCCACCAGGAATAGAGAAACCCCATGTCCCCCGGAAGGACCAGAAGGATCCTCCCTCTTGCACACAAACGGGGGACAGAGAAGCAGCTGCGGCCGCCCACCTGCATGCGCTTCACCATCATCAGCTGCTCCACCAGGGGCTGCGTCTCGCCTGTCAGGTTCATGGTGCCCTCGAGCAGGACCAGCGCGTGGACGGTGGGGAAGCCGGTTTTGTTCGGCTGCTCGGAGTGCACGGACAGCATCGTGGGGATGCTGAGAGGACAGACACACAGGGGAGGGGGGGATTTGGGGAGCTGGGGAGCGTTGCAGAGCAGGGGAGAGCCAAAGGGCTGGGGGCAGGTGCCACACGACCCATCCCCCACCCAGGGCCTTTCCCCGCTCCCTTCACCACCCTCGTCCTGGGAGCCGGGTACCTCCTGATGAGCGTGCCGCACTGCTCGGCCTGGCTCCGGAGCTGGGGGTTGCTGAGGTTGGCCAGGGTCTCGCCAAGCTTCAAGAGGGAATGCTCAATGGCTGTCCAGGAGGCTGACAGAGAACAGAAACGGAGGCACACAATGGGAAACAGAAGAGAGGGCGGGAGTAGCCCCCAAATCCTCAACTTTGGCACCCGCTGGGCCGACTAAACCTCGCAAGGAGGCTCCCCTGAGGGTGACATGGAGGCTGGGGCCTGGGGGCAGCGAGTGCTGCTTCTAGAAGGACGCTGCATAACAAGAGTGGAGCCCCTAGAAACTAATCCCAAAAGCCTGACTGGCAGGGATGCATACAGCTGGCTTTAGAGACAGGAAGTGGCAGAGAGGCAGGGTCGGGTGGGGTGGGGTGGGGGAGTCCAGAGCTGGAACAGGGAGGTGGCCACAGGTGACTTCAGGAGTGTGCCGGCCTTGCAGATCGCCAACACTCTCCAACTCAGTGGAGCTGGACTGGACTCCTCCACCACCTCCGTGCCCTCCACCCGGCCTGGGCCCTGGCCCTCGCTGGCCTCCCTTCGGAAACGCCCCTCCCCCTCACCACCTCGCCAACTCTCACTGTCCTTCCAGCCTCTGTTCAAGCCCCGGCTGCTTTAACAACTTACCCACCTGGTCCAACCCCCTGCTCCCTCCTCACTGCCTGAATTCGCAGTCTATCCTGCATGATGTAGCACTTAACTATAAGTCACTCATCCTCGCTCTAATTCCCGAGGCTCACATGATGAATGGCACCGACTAGCGTGGGGGACGTGAGACCTAAGACCCATTAAGTTCAATGTTCATTCGTTCTGCAGCCAATAAACATCTGCCAAGTGTCAAGATGGGTCAGAAACTGTCAGCATCGCCCATTTTTACGTCGTGGTCACCTTTTTGTACTTTACACCCGCAATAAGACATATTTTGGAAAGTAATAAACATACTAATCCTACAAGTTCTTCCACCAGGCCTTAAAGACGTGGAGGCAACATTCTAGTATCTTCACTGCTGGAGAAATACAGACCCTCCGTGGTCCCCTGTCCGGAGGATCAGAGCCCTCCCTCCCACTAGGTGATCTGTCTGATCACAGGCTCTGGAGAGTTCCATTGCTTAGCATGTGCACTCGAGTCGAGAGGCGGATGGCCCAGTGGGCCTGGCAGCAGACAGGCATCATGACTGGGCGATGCTCGAACCCGGTCATCTGTTTTTCAGATCACCAGTAACATGGAGACAAACGCAAGGATGGATCGGGTGCTTGCCTTGGACTCTAGTTTTTTACAAGTATATTTATTGCACCCTAGTCTTTGCTCCCCAACTGGCATGTACACTGGCTGAAGGCAGGGACCCTGCCACATGCTCCTTCAGCAGCCCCCCGCCCTCCCGCCCCCAGCACCTGGCAGAGTGCTGGGCACACCGTAAGGCTCAGTAAATACCTGTTGGTTGATTGGCTCGGGTGCCACCCTGCCCAAGTCCCTGGGATGTATGCAATGCTTATGGGGAGAAAAAAAAGGAAGTGGGATGATTTCAGATCCTCCTGGAAAACAGTGGGATGCCATCCTGCCTCTCCCCTCTCGATCACAGAACCGGACACGGGAGCAGCGGCAGGTGGGGCTCGGGGGGGGGGGGGGGGGACAAGGGACATACAGGCCTCCTCTAGCTTGGCGATGTGGAGCAGGGCCCGGTTCTTGGTGCTGCCCAGGGTCTTCTCCAGGCGCTGCAGGCACATGGCAAGCTGCTTCTCCCCGGCGGCTGGGGCGCCAGCCTCCAGCCCCTCCTGGAGCCGCTCGGCGGAGGCTGCAGTGCAGCGCAGCAGCCAGTGGAGGGCGCTGAGCAGGGCCCGGCACAGCCCGATGCACTCCTCCGCTTTGCCATGACAGCTAGGGGAAAGGAGGCAAAATCTGTCTCTGCTCCAAGGGCTGCAATCTGACCCACACCGGCTCCCCAGAGAGCCTGGCACTCCCGCGCCAGGGAAGAGCTGGGAAGCTAGCAAAGTCCCGGGGAAGACGGCCCTGTGGGGTGCCACTGGACAAGATTTCAAATGAGCTACTCCAAATGGAGAGGAGGCGTTTCCGTCCCTCAGGACTAAGCAGAAAAGGAGGGGATGGGGGGTGTGGGTGAGCAGGGGGGAGGGGAGGGAGAAGTGTGGGAAGCCACAGAGCCTCGATTCTTTTTTTTTTTTTAAATATATTTTATTGATTTTTTACAGAGAGGAAGGGAGAGGGATAGAGAGTTAAAAAACATCGATGAGAGACATCGATCAACCGCCTCCTGCACGCCCCCCACTGGGGATATGCCCGCAACCAAGATACATGCCTTGGACCGGAATCAAACCTGGGACCCTTCAGTCCACAGCCCGACGCTCTATCCACTGAGCCACACCGGTTTCGGCGAGCCTCTATTCTTTTTCTTTTTTTTAATATATTTTATTGATTTTTTACAGAGAGGAATGGAGAGGGATAGAGAGAGAGACATCGATCAGCCGCCTCCTGCACAGCCCCACTGGGGATATGCCCACAACCAAGATACATGCCCTGGACCGGAATCGAACCCGGGACCCTTCAGTTCACAGGCCGACACTCTATCCACTGAGCCACACCGGTTTCGGCGAGCCTCTATTCTTTACACTAAGCTAGTGCCGGAGGCTGTGAGCCTCCCCCCGGTTACCTGAGTCGGTCACAAAACATGTCCATGATGTCCAGCAAAGCCTGCACACACAGGTCCCGGGAAAAGTCATCGAACTGCGGGGAGAACAGAGGTGATGCCTCGGTCAACCCCTGATCTCCCGCGGGGCAGAGGGGACGGATGCTCATCTTTCCTCCCACCTCAGGTTTCAGAATGGGCACCCTTTCAACCCTGGAGATGGGCTCAGTGCCAGCCCCCGCTTCCCGGGATGCTCGCCCTTCTAGGGAAAGGCAGCCCTGCCATCCAGAGGCACCGTGGGCTGCCTGTCCAGCCTCCCCGGTCCCATGAGCGGAGCGTTCAAGGAGGTGGGGCCCCCTCCGTCATGACCATATCTTTCCCCTGCCCCCACCCAGCTTGTGAGCGGCTACGATCATACCTTGCTGATAGCAGTGAGGACAGAGGAGTAGGACACCATCTGGAGGGAAAGAAGGAAGATAAAGTTCAAGACAACTGGGGTTTGGCAGTTGAGCGAACAAGCGCCAGTCCTCCAAGCTGCCTCGGCTCTCCTAAAACCTTAGCCCCCTCCAGAGGCCTCGCTCAGCCCACGAAATGGACCAAAGAACAGGCATTGTCTCCGCTCTTCCCTGTTAGACTCACCACAAAGAACATCGTAAGTGTAAACCCATTCAGAAGACGATGTGGGGTATTCCAAGTGCCGTGTTTCACGGTCCACAATAGAGAGGGTTTAACTGACTGCCAGCGGACAGAATGGTAACGTTCCTTTACACCTACAACTTCTATCAAGAGTGATTTTGGCAGAAACCGGTGTGGCTCAGTGGATAGAGCGTCGGCCTGCAGACTGAAGGGTCCCAGGTTCGATTCCGGTCAGGGGCATGTGCCTCGGTTGCAGGCACTTCCCCAGTCAGGGGTGTGCAAGAGGCAGCTGATCGATATTTCTCGCTGATCGATGTTTCTATCTCATCGATGTTTCTAACTCTCTATCCCTCTCCCTTCCTCTCTGTAAAAAATCAATAAAATATATATATTTTTAAAAAGTGATTTTGTTTGTACAAGAACAGCCCGACTGGCATGGCTCAGTGGTTGAGCATTGACCTATGAACCAGGAGGTCACAGTTTGATTCCTAGTCAGTGCACATGCTGGGGTTGTGAACTTGATTCCCGGGGAGGGAGAGAAGTGGGGGATAAGGCAGAGGCAGCCAATCAATGAATCTCTTTCATCACTGATGTTTCTTTCTCCCTCCCTTCCTCTCTGAAATCAATAAACTAAAAAAGAACTGGAGACAAGCACACATTTTTTGCAGTGACTAGGTAGTCACTGCACCCTGACCTCGGTAGTGAATTCCATTATTCACCTCTTACTCATTTTTTTAGGAGTTATTCTCGAAGACTCCTCCAGGACACCTTCTCTGATCAACCTCAACCTCCCACCCAAAGCTGAACTCTTCCTCTGTGCTCCAAGTAATCCCCTTGTGCCCATCACTGCACAGCTGGTGCCTGCTGCCCCCTCCCCCAACCCTCCCCACACACACCGAAGCTCCTTGAGGATAAGGATGCTTTTACTCGGTGACCCATGAACTGGCTGACAGTGTCTGTAGGACGAATAAGGAAGAACCCGCCCTCAGATCAGCATTTCCCAGAGTATGTAGCTCCTAAAGCTGCACTGGACAAGAGTGATGCCATCAGCCACATGTGGCTTTTGAAAGTTAGACAGAATTTTTAAATGTATTATCTGTTTCTCCAGAACCCAACCTGGGGCCCAGCAGGGAGTAAGTCCTCCCCAAGTTTTTATCGCTTTGGATTGACGAATCCTCTTTCATCACTGATGTGTCTTTCATGATGACATCTAAGATGTCATGTAACTAATGTTCTGGGAGGGAGGGGGAGGAAATTTACCTTAAAACAAATTTCTATTAGTAAAACCTATTTATCACCATAAGTTCAGAGCTATAATTGAAAAGAAATAATTTGTCCTGAATGAAATGAAACCCTACAAAAAACCTTTTGTCATATTCTAGAGAGATAATAATATAGCATGCTGATAAAATGAATAATATTCCAGAAAACAGTCACCATCGTATACTCAAAATTAGCAGCACAGTCCACCAAATCAAAAAGCAAAATACAATGACAGCAACTGTCAAGATAATGAATGACCTGCCTTGTGGGTTCTCTTCACTAGAAAAGCAGAACTTTCCAAAGATGTAAGAAGAAAGCTAAGCCAGCCTCCATGACCTTAGTTGGGTGAACTTTACATACATGGCAATGCCTTTCACGTCTTATTTGCCCCTCAGGTGCAGACTGCTCTCTGTTCAGACACCTTTAACAAACACTCTTGCATTAAACAGGTGCAAAACACCCAGAAGACTCAGACACACAATTAGGGTTTGGTGCCACTCTCAGCAGGGCGCCCCGGGAAGCCAATGCTAGTGTCTGACAGCGCTCAGAAAGTTGGGTGCCTGCCTGGGCAGGATGACCGTAACATTCCAGGCGAGTGTTTTGTTTATTTATAACTGATGTCCCCATAGCAAGAGCCTGGCAGAGAACAGAACAGAACCTTGCTGGATGCCAACCTGAAGGGGGAGCTGGATGTCCCCTCTAGAAACGAACCCCCAACGACCAGCAGAGACACCCCCAATTCTGTATGTTCTGAAGGATGTCATTGGTTATATGTTTCTATCGTCTCCAAATTCAGGATTCTGTTCGGTAAATTTCTGCCAACAGTATCAATAAAGCACTCCTATTCTGGAGACCTAAAAATACTTTCCACGTGGTGAACTGTTTTAATAGCAGGATTTAACCTATTCCAGCCGTAATATATCCATCAACGCGGGAGCGCTCAACTCCCAGCGGCCCAAGGATGGAGACCGTCTCTGTGGCCACTACACACCTCGCCAGCCCAGCCTGACCCCACAGCTGCTCTCTGATCTCCTCTGCTCCTCACAGTCAGCACCCCAACTGCTCCTGAGTACGTCTCTGAGCACAGCACTGGACCAGAGCCTCTTGACTGTGAAGGAAAAATAAATGACTACTTTTGCCCAGCACTTCGGAAGTCACGAAGGTCTTCCATTGTATATTTATTTCTCTCATTGTTACTTCAGCCTCTTTAACCCTCTTGCTTTTCCCCATCAGTGTTTATACATCTCAAGATTCTTCTATTTTTAAAGGAACTTCCCGCAGACCTCACACTTCCAATTAACCATCACCCTCTCTTCTGCTCTTCACGGCAGAAGAGTGCTCTATACTCACTACCACCCCACCTCCCGTTGGCAATTCAACCCATTCCAATCACTTCTGTCCTTCCCCCGGCATGGATCCTCTCATTAAGCTCATCAGCCAACTCTTGTGTTACACCCCGTGGACAGTTCTCAGTTCTGATCTCAATGACCGACCAGCAGCATCTAACACCAGGAGACTCCTCCTCGTTCTTCATTCCTCTCCTTCCTCCTGTGATTTTTCTTGATACCCCACTCTCTCGCTTTTCTTCTCTTCTCTCCTCGCTGACCCCTTCTTTTTGGGTTCCTGTAAGGAATTCTTTTCCTGTGTGTGTTCCTTAAATGTGATTGGTTCCTCAGGAATGTGGCGGGGTCACCATACTCTCCTAGCAATCTTACCCATGCCCATAGTGTCAATCACCATCTGCAGATGACTCCTAAATCAACAGCTCTAGTCTAGGCCCCTCCTTCTAAGTTCCAGACATGTATGTTCAACTGCCTACTCAGTATCTTCTCTTTGATAGCCCACAGAGGCACCTTAAATGTAACAAGGCCCAAATCACACATGCCATCTCCATCCCTCATCTGCACCCCAAACCTAACAGTCCTACTCTACTCCCACTGTCTTCCTCCGGACCCATCATTCATCTTACGATCCCATCATCCAGCCAGTCCTGCAAACCAGAAATCTAGACACTAACTTGGATTTTTTCCTCTTTCTCACTTCTCCTCCAGTCAATCACCAAATCCTCTCTCAATGTCACTTCCTAACTTGTTCTTTAATTCAGCTTTTTAAAAATACATTTTTATTGATTTTTAGAGGGAGCAGGAGAGAGAAACATCCATGGGAGCCGAAACCGGTTTGGCTCAGTGGATAGAGCCTCGGCCCCCGTACTAAAGGGTCCCAGGTTCGATTTTGGTCAAGGGCATGTACCTTGGTTGCGGGTACATCCCAGTAGGGGGTGTGCAGGAGGCAGCTGATCGATGTTTCTCTCTCATCAATGTTTCTAACTCTCTCTCCCTTTTCCTTCCTCTCTGTAGAAAATCAATAAAATATATATTTTTTAAAAAGAAAAGAAAAGAAACATCCATGGGTGAGTGAAACATGGACACACACCCTCTTCGGGGGATGAAGTCTGAAACCCAGGCATGTGCCCCAACCAGGAGTCAGACTGGTACCTCTCGGTCGCATGGGATGATGCCTAACCAACTGTGCTCCACTGTACTGGAATTCATCTTCTTTTTGCTGCTGCCATTTCCCAAGTTTTAAAAACTATATATATATGTTTTTTTATTAATCTTCACCCAAGGATATTTTTTCATTGATTTTTAGAGAGAATGGAAGGGAGGGAGAGGGGAGAGAGAGAGAGACATTGGTTGCCTCCTACATTCATTCCAACTGGGACCTGGGATTGAACCTGCAACCCAGGTGCCCATGACCAGATCGAACTCCAGATCCTTTGGTTTTCAGGCCAGTGCTCTAATAGCCAGGGTTGGCACTGCCCAAGTTGATGTTAGTATCATCTCTTTCCTGAATGACTACAATAGTTTAATTCAGGGGTTGGAAAACTATGGCTTATCACCTAAATCTGGTTTAGCCACCATGTTTGTAAATAAAGTTTTATCAGAACACAGGCATGCCCACTTATTTACATATTATCTAAATCTGCTTTCAAACTATAATGACAGAACAGTAGTGACAGAAACTATATGGCCTGCAAAACATAAAGTATATTTACTATCTGGTTCTTCACAGCAAAAATATTCCAGACCAAATTGTGTTCTTGCCTTCTGTCTTACCCCCTTTCAACCCATTATTCAAACCACAATCAGAGTAATTTTTCTAAAGTTAACTCACAAATTCCCCAAATCACAAACTCAAGAAAATCCCAATCAAAATATAATAGGATTTTAAAAAGAACTTAGGTGGATTCTAAAATTTGTCTAGAAATGAAAGTGCCTGGGTCAAGAAATTTTTAAGAGATAAAACTATGAAAAGACTTGCCTAGCCAGGTAGCAAAGATACTACAAAGGTATAGTAATTAGAACAATGAAGTACTGGTGTAAGAAAAGACCAATATATCAATAAAATGTCAAGAAATGCAATCTTGCCTATAAGAAAATTTAGGATAGGACAAATAAAGGTAGTTGAGCCAACTGCCCATCTGTCTGAAAATATATATAAATAAATTTGGATCTCTGTTTCACACTGCAATGAATTTTAACTGTATTAGAGAAAAGAAACATTAAAAAAAAAATGAAGTGTTGGCAAAAATTAGAGAAAAATATATTTTGATCCTTAGAGCAGGAAACCCCTTATACAAGACAAAAGCCACAAAAGGAAAGAAAAAAACAAAAAAGGCTAAATCTGGCAAAAGAGACATTAAAAACTTCTGTATGCTGCCCTGACTGATTTGGCTCAGTGGACAGAGCATTGGCCTGTGGACTGAGGGGTCCTGGGTTCGATTCTTGTCAGGGGCACATGCCCAGGTTGCAGGCTCCATCCCCAGGGGGGAGGGGGGCATGCAGGAGGCAGCTGATCAATGATTCTCTCTCAACATTGATGTTTCTATCTCTCTCTCCCTTCTTCCTTCCTCTCTGAAATCAATAAAAATATTTTTTTAAACTTCTGCATGCTAAGAAAATAAAAATCACAAACTTAAAGGTGACAGAAAGAAAATTGAAAACATAAATAACAGATAAGGATAGGTTATTTTTTTATATATTTTTATTGATTTCAGAGAGGAAGAGATAGAAACATCAACGATGAGAATCACCGATTGGCTGCCTTCTCCACACCCTTATTGGGGATCAAGCCCACAACCCAGACATATGCCCATGACTGGAATAGAACTGGGACCTTTCAGTCCACAAGCCAACACTCTTATCCACTGAGTCAAATCAGCTAGGCCAAGATATATTATTTTAAAAGACACTTAAAAATCAGTAGGAATTCTTCTTGAATGATAAAAATGTTCCAAACTGATTGTGGTGATAGTTGTACAACTCTGAATATTCTAAAAACTTGAGATATAGATTGAGTGGCCAGATTATTATGACCTCTGAATGCATAATAATCTGACCACTATTAGAGGCCTGGTGCATGAATTCATGCATGGTTGGGGTCCGGCCAGCCTGGCCAGGGTTAGGGGACATGGGCAGTTGGCCGGGCTGCCTGCTGGTCAAACTCCTGGTCGAGAGGACAATTTGCATATTAGCCTTTTATTAAATAGGATATATGCTGAGTGGACAGATTATTATGTGTTCAGAGATCATAATAATATGGCCATTCAGCGTATATCTTAAATCGGTAAACTATTTATATATATGTGATCTAGAGCTCAATTAAGCTGTTACCAAAAAAATAAACAATCAAACAACAGAAAAATGCGCAAATGGTATACATAAGTAATTCACAGAAGATATGCATATAAAAATATGCTCAACATCACAATCATGGAAATACATAACATGATGTTATTTTTTGCTTCTCTGGAAATAAATCTAAGATTCTATCCAGCATTGGCAAAGATCTGTGGAAATATTGTCAAACACTATGTACAGTCTTATCAATCTGCCTGGCTAACTAACTCAGCATCCCTGCTTTGGTTTCAACATCGCATCCCTCCGATTGCTCAGAATGGCTTAGGTGTCCCTTCCCTGTCCTCCCACAGTACCCTATCCCAGCCACTATCATAAGCCTGTCCTGTGACGGACAGCTCATTATATCTGCATTACCCACTAAATTCTTTGGGTGCTGGGATCAGACCTTGTTCAGAGCCACATCCCCAGGGCCTACAGCACCGTCTGGCACATACAAAACATTCGTGAATATTTATTGAAGAATAAGTTCATGAAGTATTAGCCTTTCCATGAGAAAACTGCGGCTCAGAGAGCGATATATTCCAACAAATTCACCTGGACGGTGTATGAGCCCCTAACGGTACTCTACGCCTTGGGTATCTTCGCACCCTCTCACCCTCTGGAACCGGCGGGGCAGTTTACCTGAGAGCTAATGGCATACTTCAGGTAGGACAGGATGAGAGGGTTGGGGGAGGGTCCAATCATGGCCTGCTCCAGCAGTGCTTCTGCAAGGGGAATCACAAAGTAAGGCCGGGTGCTCACAACTTTTCCGGGGGGGGGGGCAGCCCTCCCACCCTTCCTTCCTATTTCACTGGAGACCTGCTAAGTTGAGAATGTCCCACGTGGCTCCTTTGGGGAAGAATTTCTTCATGTTGATTGCCCACTGGTAGTCACTCCATCGCTCCTTCCAGGCTTGCAAAATGGCTTGCTTCAGGTTCACCACCTTCATGATGGCACGGTCAGGAAGCCGGGGCCGGGG
>JAAGEH010000016.1:805317-855161 GCA_011751065.1 Lasiurus cinereus | reverse complement strand
CAATGCTGCAGCTGCAGGCCAGCAAGTTTGGGGGGATGGGAAGGGGGGAGAGGGAAGGGGGTTACCTATTGCCCATGCGGAAGACATCTCGGGCTGCCAGGCTCAGCCAGGAGACACCGGATGGGTGGAAGCCCCCGGTATGCACGCCAAGCAGGCCAGTGAGGAGCCCCTCACTTCACTCCCCCACTGGAAGAGACTCCCCCCCCCATGGGCAGTGGCAGGAGTTGGCAGGACCTCCGGTGGCCTTTCTCCACACCCCTGGCAGCTGAGACCCACCTCAGAGATGCCCAACAGCTGTGTCCTCTTTGCTCAGCCTCCGAGTGTGTTTCTGAGGGCACAGCTGCCCACACTGTGTGCAGGGCTGAATGAGGCGCAGGCTCCAGCCCCGGGCAGCAGAACGGGCAACTTTGCCAGGGAGTGAATCTGAACGGGGGACACCAGGCATGGCTGCTTGGCTCCCCTCTAGCTGTGGCCTGTTGGGGTGAGGAAGCACTTGGTGGTGATTCTGCCATAGAGAAGCCATGGGTTGCTACAGAAGGGAAGACGGAGGCTTGGTCACAGGGACCAAGGTATTATTCCTCCAGCAGCTGATACATACCCTGTCATGGTTAAGAGCACAGGCTTGTTGGGAGCTAGACTGCCTGGGTTTGAATCCCAGCTCTGCCACGTGCCGGTTGCATAACTGTGGGCAAGTGATTTAACTTACTCCTTGCATTCAGCTTTTTGAGGATCAGAGGATTTAGAATATATAAAAATGCTCTAAAAAGTGCCTGGTGCAGCAGGAGCACTGTATGTGTTTAGCTGTTACAGTGGGGAGGCCTGTGGGCCTGGGGTCCCCTGGATTTCTTGGAGAACCTCTGAGACATCACAGGAGCAGGAACGAGGGAGGGTGGGATCTGTGGGCATAGCGGGTCCCAAATCTCTAGACGCCTCGGCCTTTGTCACCATTTTCTCCTCCACACGTTTCTGCAACCTCTAGCTTCTCTGAACCTCGCCCGATGGCTGCTGTTTGAAAGGAGCCCTTGGCATCTCAGCCAGGGACACACCTCCCCAGTCAGGGGCACATGCATGAATGTGGGGGCATCACTGCATCTCTGTTGGGGCAAGTCTGAGCACTGGGAATGGGTGTGTGTGTGTGGGGGGGGACCAGGAGGGAGAATAACAAGGAGAGCAGGCTCCTCTCTGTAACCCTCCTGACTTATAGGGTAGAGCACCCTTCCTCTGTCCTGGGGACCCAGCCACCCCGCTACCTACCATTGACTGAGCAACCAGGAACCCAGCCTGGCTGACAGACACCAGATTCCCCACCTGCAGGGAGGGCGCACTCCTGTGGATGGTGGTGCCTTGAGATCCAGGGCCTGCCCTGGTTTTGCCTTTTCCCTCCGAGAAGCTGGTGATAAGACTCCTCTGTCTCCTCCAAATCCTTTTATTCAGCTCTTCCTGTCCAAGGTGCAGCAAGAATATTGGGGGGGGGGCAGTAGGAGGTGCCCTATGCTGAACCACTGGGGAGCCAATCTCAACTCTAGCTCTCAAGGCTGCAGAGGTGCTTGGGGGACTGTTTAGATGTTGGGGGGCGGGGGCACGAGCGTGACCACCGCAGAACCGGCTGGGAGTTGGCAGCTGGGTGTCTGCCCTCCACCAGTTGCCGAATTTGGGCCGGGTTTGCACCGTCTCCAGACAGTGATGCCTACCGCACCGCTGTGTGAGGGCGAGCTGTGCACATGGGTCACACCTGTGCTCCATGCCCGGTGCCTCCGGCTTTGGGGGTCACACCTGTGGGCTCTCCTGCCCTCCCGGGGCCTGGCCCCCTCCAGAGGGAGGATGGTATCCGGTTCTCAGTGGCTCGTGGAAGCCGCTGGGGCTGGGGCTGGGGCTGACGGTGGGTTTTCAGGCAGATGGTGCCCTCCTCCTCCTCCTCCTCCTGGGCAGGCCGAGGCGGGGCCGCCGGAGAGGAACTACCTTTTGTTTACTCGGAGTGAGGGGGTCCAGCGGGAGGGGTCGGGCGGAGTCTGGGTGGGACACGGGCAGCAACCTGGAACTCCCCGGCGCCCAGCAAAGGCTACCCTGGCTCCCTCGCCTTGGTGGGGGGCGGGGGGGGGAGGGAGGAGCGTTCGCTCTGTGGCCCCCGGAGCGGGGGGGTGGAAGGTGCGGGCCGGAGGCACAGCCACCCCCCGCCCTCCAGCAGTCGCCCCCGGCGCCCCCCCACCCCGCGTCCTCCCCCTCTTTCCCTCCGGGAGGAGGGGACGGGCTCCGGGCTCGGGAGCGGCGCTGCCTGTTTGGTTTTGTCTTCTCCCCGGGCGCGTGGGCGGGGAGGGGGAGCCGGGCCGAGATTTCGGGGGGCCGCTGGCGTCCCTGTCCCCCTCCGCGAGGGTGTGTGTGTGTGTGTGTGTGTGTGTGTGTGTGTGTGGCGCGCGCGCCCCTGGGTGCGCGTTCTGGGCATGTGTGGGCCGGGCGGGCTCCGGGGAGCCGGGGGAGAGCCCGCGGCCGCCGCTCTGCGCATGCGGGGTGAGTGTGTGTCTGCACGTGTCCGTGTGTGTGCCTGGGACCCAACTGCATGCACAGCCTGCGTGCCGCGCTCGAGACGCACACGCACACACGCACATGCACACACACACACATGCACGCACTTTTTAATCTCTCTCCCCGTTTTTTCCCTTCCTCTCCCCTCCCCCTCTCTCCCTCCCTCTCTCGCTCTTCCTCTCTCTCCCTCCCTTTCCCTTCCTCCCTCTTTCCCTCCCGCCCTCCCCCTCGGAGGGGCCAGCCTCCACCTCCCTGGGGTGCCTGAGCGAAGAACATCCCTGCCGCTGCCTTCCACCATTTCCTTCCCTGCTGGGCGGCGCTCCCCGGGGCTCCGGGGGACAGTTCCTTTCTCCGGCCTCTGCCTCTCTCCCCTCGGAAGAGGGGAGCGGGGAAGGGAGGACCCCCGAGCCCCGGTGCCCGTGATGCCAGCGAGCGCCTCGGCCCCGTGACACTCATGCCTCCAGCCTTCAGCTGCCCCAGCGCCCAGCTCCGATTACCCCTGGCTGCTGGGGGAGGGCGGGCAGAGCGCGCCCTGCCCAGCTGGGGGTGCTCCTGGCTCTGCTTTCTGGGCGACCTGCAGTTTCCACGTCCATTGCCGAGGGGAACTGGGTCAGGGGGGACACCGTGTTCTAGGGATTGGCAGGCCAGGAGCGGGGCCTGCGGGGTGGGGGTGACCTCTAGACCTGGGCACCCACCTTGATGCCTGCCTGCCTGCCTGCCTGGAGCTGGGCCGGGCGAGGAGGAGGAGGGAGGGTGGAGCAGCAGGTGGGTGAGGTTCGGCTGGGGGGAGACCGGCCTTTGATGTGAATGCTGGGCATCTGGCCCAAGTCAAGGCCGCTGTTTATGTCCTTCTGTCTCTGACCTACAGGGGGGAGTTTCCTGTCCTATTCTTTTGGGGGACAGGATTCTTTTGTTGATCCAGTCCCCTCCACCCCCATTTCCCCTTCTCCAGCCTCCAGGGTCCCACCACGGCTGGGAGCCCAGACATCAGGGTCACTGCCTTTAGGTTCCAGAACCCCGTCTCATGGGTGGCCAGAGGGAGCCCACCAGAACCCCGTCTCATGGGTGGCCAGAGGGAGCCCACCACACAGTGCTGCCTCCTGGGCCTCCTTCCCTCCCTCTCTCCTTCCCTCTCTCCTCTCCCCCTCCCCCCTCTCCCGCTTGCCAAGCCGGTGCCTGTGTCTGTGTGCTCCTCTGCCATCTCACACCTGCCAAACAGTACCTTCCCGCCCGCCTTCACTCCTCTCCTTCCTGGCACTCGCCGAGTCGTGAGTTGGGTGGGGCAATCCTGCTCAGCTCATACCTGAGCGCAGAACAGGGGGGACCTGGGAAAAGGCAAATGAGGTCCCATCCCTGAGGGGCATCTACCCCTCAACGAGGGGGGCTTGTTGGCAGCTGCAGCCTCCACCTTCGCCAGGCTCCCAGGGGCTGTGGGTGCCCGTGGCTGCCCGTGGGAGCCCACGCTGGCAGGGCGGCGGTGTCTGCACACAGATGGATGCCTGCGTTTGCCTGTGCATGCCTGTGTGTATGTTTGGGCTCAGGAGTCACCTGCACCCCTTAGCATCGCCCTTCCTAACTCCCGTGGTATGGGGTCAGCGCATCAGTGCCAGATCATTGGGGGGCGGGGGGATAGTATCTCCCCCCACTCTAGCAGCAGGCAAAGGGGAAGGGGAGAGGGAGGTGTGAACCTACCCACGGCACTATTAATAGCCCACATGCCAGGCCACCAAGAACCAGCTGTCACCGTGGAAACCATTTCCACTCCCCCTCCCCCAGCCTCCATGGGGTGGGACTTAGGCAGGGCATAAATCACCCCCCCATCTTTCTTTGTTACCTTTCTTTGTCTCCCCCTCCATTTGTCTCTCCTCCCCATATCTGTCCTCCTCTCTCCCTCTCCCCTCTCTCCCCCCTCCCTCTCTGCCCATCCCCCCCCTCACCTCATGGCTGCCTTTCTTCCTCCCACCCCCCCTACCTCCTCAGCGTCCTCCCTCCACCATCCCTGCTCCTCCGCCCTTTGTTCTCACCCCTCCTCAGCCTTCTTCCCCTCTCCCCCATCCTCCCTTTCACCCCGTCTTCCTCCTCGCTCTCCCCTTCCCTGGGCCTCCTCTCTGTGAGTGTGTCTTTCCTTCTGTGGTTGGCAAGCAGAAGGGCTGGGCTTCCTTTAGAGCATTCAGGACAAAGTTGAGGGGCCCCCGACAGGTGGGGCCAGAGCCAGGAGCAGACAGACACCCAGGAGAGGGATGCATAGAGAACGAGGGGCTAGATTCCGGGTGCAGAGGGTCCCCTGGGGTCGCCCCGGGAGTCCTTGAGGAAGATCCCTTGGGTCCACCGGACTGCGGGGTGGCACAGCCTGGCAGGGGGCAGCTGGCAGGGCGCCCGCGGATGCCGCATTGGGCGCCTGTCCCCCCATTGCAGAAGCACTTAAGCTTAATGAAACGCTTCCCCCGCCGCGGGCACCTCGCCCACACGGCTGCCCGCCCGGCGGCTCTTATCGGACAAAGGGAGCGGGTGGCCAGGCCGGCCGACAGGTGGGTCTTGCTGTCCCACTGTTCAGCCTAGACTCAGACCCCCAGCCCCACCCCCTCCGCCTCCTGGGGACCGAGCCTCCTCGGTGCCAGCGAGGAGCTGGGAGAATCAAGCAGGACTCCAGGTTAGAAAAATAAAATAATAAAATAGAATAAAATAAAAAAGAACTCTGGGAGGAGGGGACGGGGGTGCCCTGCAGGGTGGGTATCCCTGCTCCGCACCCCCTTCCCCACCGCCCTTCTCTGCCCGCAGCTGACACCGGCATGTGCCTCTCTGAACGTTGGGCCCTTCGCTTGCTCTGTGTCACCTCAGAGACCCAGGGGTGTCCCTGGAGAGATGACAAGGAATCCCCAGCTTCTTGCTAGATGCCAGGCCAAGGTGCCTTCGGCCAAGAGGACAGTGTTTCTCTCCTCTGCCCACGGCCAGGGGCGTCGTGTGTAGCCGGGGTCGCGCTGACAGGCACCCAGACACCATTGAGCATGGCACAGAGTTGAGGCAGAGAAGGAGGCTTCCCTGCCACAGCGGGCACGTGCAAGCCCTGGGCAGTGCCCAGACACATGTGGAGTGAAGGCTGGGCTGGGGAGGGGGAAGGGAAAACAAACATGGTGGCTTAGGTTGGCACTGCCCCAGGTGTGCCCTGTAGCAACTGGCAGTGGCAGGGGTGAGGGAGGAGGGGTCCTCCAGAGCGAGGGCCCGGGACAGGAACTGCCCAGGGCATGCGGCTCTGGTGTTCTCCGCCCGGCCCGGCCCACCGCTGCTCACACCCACTCGCACACACCCTGGCCCTCTCTCCGGCTGCCCCGGGGCCTGCTCCCCAGGGCTGCCCCTCTCTCAGCATGCCCCCTCCTGCGCCCGCCTCCTCCCCTGCCCGGGGGCACTCGGGCCTCCTGCTGGCGAGTGGATTTTTCCAGCCTCTGTAAACAAGTGGTGGCGGCGTGCCAGGTGGGCAGGAGACAGGCGGGGGCAGCACTGCAGCCAGGGTGTGCCAAGCACCGAGGCACAGCCTGGGGGGGAGATGGGGAGACACCCAGAGAGAGAGACACACACACACACACATTCAGATGCAGACAGACAGACCCAGGCAGCCTTGTTGGGCGCAGAGAGAAGTGGACCGGGCGGCAGCCAATAGCCCCTCTATTGTCCAGCCCCACAACTGCCCTGGCCCCCTTACCCTCACGGCCCTGGCGGAGAGCAGCAGGCCCCAGTGCCCAGTCGCTGGGCTTCCCCACCCACTCCTACTTCTCCCCCCACCTCCACCCCTCAGGGCTGGCTACGCCATTATAAATTTATAACAGGAATTTCTCCACAAGCCAAGAAAAACTTGACCTACTTTCTCGACGGCTCTCTGGGCTAAGGCTCCCCGCTCCCAACCCCTCCCCCCCCCCCCCCCCCCCGTCTCCTGTTTCACCCCCCCAGTGGCCCCGGCCGGGGGGGGGGGGGGGGGGGGGATCCCAGGCAAAGTGGGCCACCCCTCTGTCCTCCTACCACGTGGAGGGCTCCCCACCACGGCCCTGCCCCCTGGCCCCCACTTATCTCCCCTTCCCCTCCTCCTCTGGCTCCTTATCAGCTCCCGGGGGTGGGGCGCAGGGCCCAGGGGCGAGGTCTCTGGTGCCGCCGCTCCCGGCAGGAGGCTGGTTGTGTGCTGGGAACTGCACCCTTTGTCCCCCTCGAACATGCCCACACCTGCCTGTGTGCGCAGACAGGCGGCCTCGGGTCGGGAGCCTGTGGTCAGAGGCGCATGTGGAGGACACGGTGGGCCCAGACGGGCCGGCCCCGGCCCCCGGGTGCTGGAACAAGACGAGCATTCAAGCTTTAAGCCCTGAGCCACCTGCTCCCTGGCTGGGTGACTCGGAGGCGATGACCAGCTTTCGGAGACTCCGTTTCCTCGCCTGTGACGCGAACGCCTGTTCGCTTCCTTCCCTTTGCCCCCTCGCCATCCTGGTGGGTGGCAGCTGAGCCAACCCAGCTGGGGGGTCTGGTCCTCCTGGGGAGGCCAGGGTGGGGTCACAGGTCGGCCAGCAGCAGGGAGGTCAGCTCCCCACTGTCTGCAGTGTCTCTCTCCATGAAGGCCCTCAGGTGGGCATTCCTGTCCCCATGCCCCGCACCCCATCCTTCCTTCACAAGTCCCCCCGCCTCCATGCGTCGGCTGAAAATTGCTCATCCCTGGCCCTGGAGTGTGGTGAGTTTCATAAAAACTTGGCTAGGTGAGTGGTAACAAGAGCATTTATTAGACATTGTTAGGGGCCAGATACTTGATTGAATGTGAGCCTGAGACACGGTACATGGATGATCTCATGCTTTCCCTCCACCCCGTTCCGTATCTGGGGCTGAGGACATGGAGCTCCAGCTTGGCCTGCTGAAACCTCTCCCGTCGGAGGGGTTCTCCTGCTCCCCCCCCCGCCCCCCGCCCTGTGCCTGCCCTCCATGCCCACCGCCGTCTCGCCATGAGCTCCAAGGGCCCCAAACGCTGCCACCTAAGGCCCGCTTTCCACCGTGGCGCCCCCTCATCCCTCCTCTCTCCTCTCTCTGCAGGGACCCCGACAGGACAAGACTCCGAAGCTACTCCCCCAGCCCAGGACTCCCCCCCCCACGGACCCAGCTTCCCCCCCAACACTACCACCTGCCACTCCCGGGCCTCTCTCACCGCCCACCCCGCTGGGGGCACAGGGCATGGTGCGGAAGGCCATGTGCTGAGGCGGGCACCATGGGTGCTGTGCCCTAGGCCTGGGTGGCAGGGGGTGGGCAGTCGGTGGGTGTGCCAGGGGGGGCCGTTGCGCCCGCCCAGTCTCTTGGCGTGCTGGAGGGCATCCTGGATGGGATTGAAGTGAATGGAACAGAAGCCAAGCAAGGTGGAGTGTGGGTCAGACCCAGAGGAGAGCAGGTAATGGTCCGGCGCGCGGGTCTTGCCAACGCGTAGCCCGCGGGCACGGGCACCTGGTTGGGCAGAAGCGGGCCGAGCTGGGGCCTTTGGGGGAACGGGCGCCCGGCCAGCCAGGGTGGCTACCTTTGCCCAGGAGGTGAGGTCATGTTCACATGTGACGGGAACCGGGCACCTGGAGGAGAGATGCCCGTTGTGGAGTGGGGACGTGACAAGGGGCAGAGGGATTTCACTAGGCGGGCACCGGGCCCCTCCCCGGGCATTACTGGGCAGGCTCCCAGGCGCACACACACCCCCCCCAGCCTGCCCCCCGTGTCCCCTCAGCCGCCCACACCTGAGCGTGTGGAATGCAAACAGTCCCGCCACCCGGGTGCCGCCCCCCGGCGGGGGTGCACGTGGCGTGACAGCTCGGGGCACACGCACCAGGAACTGGCGCTCGCTCGCCCGGGCTTCTATTTGGAACCTTTGGGGAGCCCCACAGGCTCTTCCTTGTTCATGGGCAAGGGCGGGCGCTGCCCCGGGCTCCTCCCAGGAAGGGGAAGCGAATGCCAACGGTGAAGGTTCTGCTCACCGGTGGCGGCGGCGGAGGAGGCGTGGGCCACACACACACACACTCACACACGCTCACACACGCCGCCGCGGGGACGGCTCCCTGGGACCCGCATTCCCCTTGACGAGCCCGGAGGGTCCCAACCGCTCCCATTAGCTCCAAGTGGCACGGAACTTTGTGCCAGTTGGCGCCGTGCCCCTGGAGCTGGGTACAGCCTGTGTCGATGGCCAGGGAGAGCGGGTGGGGGATGGGCTGGTTCTGGGGAGCAGAGTGGCCGTTGCCTAGGAGACCAGATTCTGAGCCAGGAGGCCAGAAGCCCGGCCAGGCAAAGCCCTGGGGCCCAAGGCTGGGTCTCGGGAGGGGCGGGGGGGGGAAATGGATGGGGCTGTCCGTGGGGTAGGGCACCTAGAGTTTCTCACCCCCGGGATAGGGGTAGGGGGTGGGGTGGGGGGGTGGAATGGGGCGGCTCTGGAAAAGATCGGGCGGGTCCTGTCCCTGCGCAGCTCGCACTGGCAGCCTCTGCGCCTCGCTGCCCAGACCTTGGGAATCTGGAAGCGTCTGCGTCTAAGCAGGGAAAGGCTGGAATCCCGGTTCCCCGTCCCCCAGCGCTGCACCCCTACCCGTTAGCCTCCCCTCCCCCATGGCCCTGCGCCTCCTGGTGGCTGTCCCTGGGACTGCACCCAGAAGGAAGGCTGTAAATCTAATAGTTGCTGAAAACCCCCGGGCCCGCTCCACGGGGGGGCCCTAGGGTGGCTCCGAGTACTCCCCCACACCCTTCCCTCCTGGAGCGGGGAGGGGGGTCTGACCTCCCACACATTGTAGTAATCAGATAGGGGTGGTCTCCGGGGGAGTGTGGCGCACAGGGCCGTCTTTGACGGTGACCCTGACCAAGGTCACTGTGTCAGTATGTTGGGAGCTGCTTCGGGGCGGGAACAGGGGGGTCCCTGCAGCACGCCACACGGAGAGTGGGTGTGGGAGGTTATACAACCCGTGCATGCATGGGGAAGGCTTATGTAACCTGTGTGTGTGTGCTGAGGTTATGTAACATGTATGTGGCAAGGCTGGTGACATGTGTGCGGCGGCTGGGGGTTGCCAATACCTGCCCGGAGGGGCTCTGGGTGGTGGTCCCGGCTCAGGGTCAGCCAGCACAAGCGGGGGGCTCTGTCTGCCGCTCTGTTCCAGGAGCTGAGGGCACAGAGTGACTCTGGGAGTCCCCTCGTGCCCTCACGTCCTTGGTTCTGGGTTCCAGTTGCTGGGCACCCCGTGTTTTCCGTCCCCGTGCTTATGGAGCGTGTGTGTGTATATGACCTGGAAGTCGAGCGACATGTTTACTGGGGAGAAGGGAGGAGTATTATTAGGTGTCTGTCCAGAGGGTTGTGTAACGCATGGGCATATCCTGGAGGTCATATAACACGTTGGAGAGCGCCCCAAAAACTGCGTGGTGATGTAGATCCTGGTGCTTATTTACCGTGCTTGGGTTTGCACCGAAGGCTGCATCTTGGTTCAGACCTAGTGGTCTTGTGTTACGTGTGTGTGTGTGTGTGTGTGTGTGTGTGTGTGTTCTAAAGGTTATATAACGCTACGCATGTCCTGAAGATTCTTTCTGCATGTCTCACACACGGAAGGCGTAAACATGTGGATGTTGTAGGTTATGAGTGTTTAAGGTTCTCTAATGCTCTGCGTACACGCGCGCATGTGTGTGTGTGTGTGTGTGTGTGTGCCCTAGAACATGCCTGTGCCCCAGCCAAGCCCCTTATCTCTCCCTGAAGCTTCTAGATAGCTGGACCCTTGTCACTTTTGTCAGCTGACCTGGGGGTGGGAGGTAGAATGAGGACATGAGGGGCAGGCAGGCGGGCCTGGGGGAGGGGGCGCGCGTACCTAAGCCGGTTGGAGGAGAGGAGGGCTGCCCAAAGGCGGCTCTGTGACTCTGCCCACTTTGCCCCCCTCCAGTGCCAGGTCACCAGATGGAAAGCGAAAAAGAAAGAACGGCCAATGTTCCCTGAAAACCAGCATGTCAGGTGAGCCTGGCTGTGCGTGCCCTCCCTTCCCTGCCCTGAACGCTGCCCAGCCAGACCAGGGCCCTCCTGGAGCCTGGCATGTGTCAGCAGCCGCTGTGCCCCTGGGGGAGAGCCCCCTAGAGGGCTTGGGATGGACTTGTCTGAAGGTGAGACGGGTGCCCCGCCTTGAAGAAGGATTAGGTCAGAAAGGACCTCTTCCCTTCTCCCATAACCCTCTCTTGCCTGAGACCCCCTACCCTTACCCCCAAATCAGAGCCTGGGCTAAAAGAGCTGAGGGGCTGCATTCCCCCCTGAGATGAGCTGCTGGCATTTGCTGCTGCTTCTCCTGCACCCCCTGTCCCCCGGGGCGCAGCGAGAGAAAGGCCCCCGCCTGAACGGGCGAACGGAAGAACTCGGGGGTTCTTCTCCTGTCCTCAGGGAAGGGGATGGAGGAGATAACCTGTGGTGTGTCTCCAGGATGCTGCCCTTCCGGGAGGCTGGGCTAGGGGACGGGCCCGCAGAGGAAAGCCGGGGGACGCAGAAAGCGTGAGCGCCTCCCTGCCAGGGGCCCCAGCCATGCCTGCCTGCCTGCCTCCCCTTCCTCCCTCCCAGGGTATATCCCTAGTTACCTGGACAAAGACGAGCAGTGTGTCGTGTGTGGGGACAAGGCAACCGGTTATCACTACCGCTGCATCACTTGTGAGGGCTGCAAGGTATGGACCAGCCAGCTCCTGCCCCTCCCCCACCGCCTGAGCCCCCATCTCACGCTTCGTAAGGCCCTCAGCACCCAGCACCGCAGACGGCTCTGTCCACCTGTCGCCCGTAGCTCACCCGTGACATCATCATCTCTCTTACCCATTCATCCACGTGGCCATTCACAGTCCCTGCTCCGCCCCCCTCATCGGTGAGACGCCTGGTCTCTCTGAGCCCCGGTTTCCTCATCTGGAAAGTGGGGATAATCGTGCTGCCCACCCACCTCACAGAGTTATGGGGAGAATGAAAGGCGGTCATCCACATAGAGCATTTAAAACAGCAACAGATTAAAAAAAATAAAAGTAAAATAAAACAGCAACAGATGCAAAAGAAGCACTCGGTGAATGTCAGCCACTGTCACCCATTCGGTGTGTTAGGTGTGAGGAGTCTAGCCTATGCCCTGTCCCCGAGCTGTCACAGCCTACCGGAGAGAGACAGACCGCAGTTGAAACCCACATTGGTGCTGTTCGAAATGTCGCTCATGGACCACCTGTACCCCTAGTTACACTCAGACCCCCAGGCCTCAGGCCAGCCTTCCCCAAGCAGAACCTGTTAGGGGGGAGCCCAGGAATCTGCCTTGGAACCAGTCCCCCCAGTTGCTTCTGCGGCACTTGAAAGGGTGAGAACCAGAGCTGGGGTGGGGAAGTTTGGGGGGCCATGTGCCAGGAGAGAAGAGGATGGCAGGGCCTCTCCGGGCAGAGGGAACAAGTTCATAGACTTGGGGCTCGTCGGGGGCAGAGGGGCTTCATTAGATTTCACTTCGGACATTTCAACCTGTATGTTTTTTTCCTGGGATCATCACCTCCTGAAAATGTAAACCTTCCAAGAAACAGGAATATTTTATTTTATTTTTTAATATATTTTATTGACTTTTTAGGAGAGGAAGGGAGAAGGATAGAGAGTTAGAAACATCAATGAGAGAGAGCCATCAATCAGCTGTCTCTTGCACACCCCCTACTGGGGATATGCCCGCAATCAAGGTACATGCCCTTGAACAGAATCGAACCCGGGACCTTTCAGTCCGCAGACTGACGCTCTATCCACTGAGCCACACCGGTTTCGGCAGGAATATTTTAAAAATACGTTAAGGCTCTAAGTTCCTTTCTTTCTTGGTGTCCACCCAACCAAGACGGCCAGGGGTGCAGAGTCCCAGTGCAGTACCCCTGGAGGCCACCAGGGACCTAGACCCCAGTTCCAGAAGAGCATCTCAAAGGACAGGGGTGCCTGACCCCGCCCCTAGAGCGTCTGATGTAGGTCAGAGCCAGGTCCAGGAACCTGGAGCACCCCTAGGTGGTGTTTTTTTTTTTTAAATATATTTTATTGATTTTTTACAGAGAGGAAGGGAGAGGGATAGAAAGTCAGAAACATCGATGAGAGAGAGACATCGATCAGCCGCCTCCTGCACGCCCCCTATTGGAGTTGTGCCCGCAAGCAAGGTACATGCCCCCGACCGGAATCGAACCTAGGACCTTTCAGTCCACAGGCCGATGCTCTATCCACTGAGCCAAACCGGTCTTAGCCCCTAGGTGGTTTTAATGCACCCGAGGATCTGAGAGCTCAGACCTTGGCACCCCATGCCTCAGGACCAGTCCTGGCCCTGACACCCATTCAGCCCTTTGGGCACTCTAAGCAAATGAAGGGACTTTGGACAGATTGCTCAATCTCTCCAAGCTTCCGTTTTCAAGCCAGCAAACTGGAGACAGGGACAGCGCCGGCCCTGCGGGGTGGCCCCAGCGTTACGTGTGACGATGCCCCCAGAGATAAGGCGTGGAGGTGCCTGGCACGTAGTGGACCCTCCTCGTAACATGTAGAATGGAAAACGTGGTGTTAAAGCTGCCGGAGTCCATGCACGATGCCTTTGGTCAACGTTGTAACCACCCCTTCCTCTCCTTATTTCCTGAACCCCACCTGCATGGGCCCCAGGCAGCATGTGGGAGCGTGGCCTTGGGGTCAAGGTCATTTAGCAAAAATGGTGGCAAGCGGGCATTTCCTGCACGGCCGGTGCTGCTGTTACTCAGGCTCCGCGAGGCCTCACCCCCTCCCAGGCCCGGCTCTCCACCCTTCAGTCATCATCCCCACCTCTGCCATCCCCTCCCCTCACCCCCCGCCCCGCTCCCCCAGCAGCTGGAGGAGCTGAGGCCCGCTCAGTCCCCACAGTCAGGAGTCAGCGTGCCAGGTTCCCTCACTAACCCGCACCCCTCAGGGCGCTGCATGGTCCCTTCAGGAAGGAGAGGCCATGATGACCACACACTCCGTCTCCCCCCACCTTCACCCCCAGGGCTTCTTCCGCCGCACAATCCAGAAGAACCTCCATCCCACCTACTCCTGCAAGTATGACAGCTGCTGTGTCATCGATAAGATCACCCGCAACCAGTGCCAGCTGTGCCGCTTCAAGAAGTGCATCGCCGTGGGCATGGCCATGGACTGTAAGGGGATGGGGGGGGTGGCCAGGAGGGAGTCGGGCCAGGCGGCTGGGGGTGTGGGGGGAGTTCAGCTATGCCAGCTCCCTCCCCAGGGACACGCAGGGCCCACAGGGCGAAGAGACAGTGCAGATCAGGCCGATGGTGAAATGAACGCTCAGAATCTTGGCCCCTGCTGCCCTCCTCTCTGGGGAAAAACAGGGACATCCATCTGTGCATGCGCCCGGTGCACACCTGCCTTTCCCCACTCCAGGCCTTAGAGGGGGTTGTTGGGTAGGAAGAAGTCCTGAGCACCCCCTCCAGAGCGGACACCCCGCTTCTGGGTGAGAGAGGATGTCTTCCATGGCCTAGGGCAGTGGTTCTCAACCTTCCTCATGCCACGACCCTTTAAGACAGCTCCTCATGTGGTGGTGACCCCCAACCATAAAATTATTTCCGTTGCTACTTCATAGCTGTCATTTTGCTACTGTTATGAACTGTAATGTAAATATCTGATAGGCAGGATGTATTTTCGTTGTTACAAATGGAACATAATTAAAGCATAGGGATTAATCACAAAAACAATATGTAATTATATATTGTGAAATATTTCTTTCTAATTACAAATAAATGAAATGTTGTCTTGAATCGTGGTGTAGCATGAGTAACAGTCTTCATATGACAACAGTAAACTACATGGCTACACTTTGCTACACCGAGGAGCGGTGTGTTGGTTCCTAAGACCATGGAAATAGGTGTTTTCCAATAGTCTTAGGCAACCCCTGTGAAAGGGTCGTTTGACCCCCAAAGGGGTCGAGACCCACAGGTTGAGAACCGCTGGCCTAGGGCTTGGGTGGCAGGGTCTGCCAGGAGCTGCGGTCGCCATGACCCTGGCGACCAGAGCCTGCTCTGCTCCGGATCAGCCCGGAGCGGAGTGGATGTGCCAGGGATGCTCAGGACCCAGCCGTGCCACGCAGCTGCGAGGTGGCTCGGCAGTTGCTCCGCCCCCCTGGCCCTCCGTTTCCCCCGCCCGGTGCCCGGGGAAGAGCAGTTTCTGGGCAAGTAGGGGAGGGCGCCGTGCAAAGGGCCCGTGTCTTCCTGTTGACAGTGGTTCTAGATGACTCCAAGCGGGTGGCCAAGCGCAAGCTGATCGAGCAGAACCGGGAGCGGCGGCGGAAGGAGGAGATGATCCGGTCCCTGCAGCAGCGACCAGAGCCCACTCCGGAAGAGTGGGATCTGATCCACGTTGCCACGGAGGCCCACCGCAGCACCAATGCCCAGGGCAGCCACTGGAAGCAGCGGCGGAAATTCCTGGTGAGGAGAGAGGGCGGGGAGGGGGGAGGGGCAGCGAGGGGCCAGGCAGAGGAGAGCTAGCTCAGAGTCTGGCCTCCTCCAGGAAGCCCTCTGGGTTGGCTCCAGCCCAAAGCTGGTGCTCCGCAGACTGTGGTGGTTGGGTCAGAACACCTGTATGTGTCTGACTGCCATCCGGGTCCTGCCTGTTCCCCCGGATTGGGAGCTGCGTGAGGACAGAGTCTTTCTTTCTTTTTTTTTTTTAATATATTTTATTGATTTTTTACAGAGAGGAAGGGAGAGGGTTAGAGAGTTAGAGACTTCGATGAGAGGGAAACATCAATTAGCTGCCTCCTGCACACCCCGGACTGGGGATGTGCCCGCAACCAAGGTACATGCCCCCAACCAGAATCGAACCTGGGACCCCTCAGTCCGCAGGCCGACGCTCCATCCACTGAGCCAAACCGGTTTGGGCTGGACAGAGTCTTTCCTTCCTCATCAGCTTTCCACGGGGCTGACCTCTATCTACTCTTTTCTCCGCTCACAGCCCCTGGGAGGAGTGGGGGAGGACACAGTTCTGGGACGGTATTTGGGGGCACCTGCTGGGCGCCGGGCGGTGTAGTAGACCCTGGCAAAACCGAGTGCCAAGTGAACGGTCGGGTGGTTGTCCGTGGTGGAAGGCGGTGGGAAGCTGGCGGTCTGGTTCCTGGTAAGGTAGGCCAGTGGGTAGAGCAGCGTGCTGTAAGGGTCAGGAGTCAGACTGGTTGGTTCTACAACTCATCAGTCATGACCTTGGGCTTCTCCGTGAGCTGCCCTGTGCCTCAGTTTCCTCATCTGTGAGATGGAGATAACTCTAGTACCTGCTGTATAGGGCGGTGCTGAGGATTAAATGAGATACTACGTGTAAACCCCTGGCCGCCTGTCCAGTGCTCAGTAAATGTAGCTTCTATTCTTACGGCGTGACTCGTGCGATGTGGTGGTCACTGTTATTATTAGCAGACTCGAGCCCTGGATCCGCTATGCCCCCTGCCCCGAGGTGACCGAGACGCCTTGGGTCGGGGTAGAGCAGCCCCAGGTACCCGCAGCCCCATTTCCCCAAGCTGCCTTGGAGCTCCCCCTGGTGGGCAGGGAGCCTCGGAGGTTGGAACGGGGTCTGCCACCCCAGCTGACCCCCCCCCCACCCGCCCCTCTCTCCCTCCAGCCGGACGACATTGGCCAGTCGCCCATCGTCTCCATGCCGGACGGAGACAAGGTGGACTTAGAGGCCTTCAGCGAGTTTACCAAGATCATCACCCCGGCCATCACCCGCGTGGTGGACTTTGCCAAAAAACTGCCCATGTTCTCTGAGGTGAGTGGTAGACGGAGGGAGACGGGGTGACAAACTGGAGGGAACTGGACCTGCCCGCCAGGTCACTCGGTGCCGGCACTTGCTCATCTGGGTTTCTCTGGGCAGAGACACTTCCTGTAGGTCAACACACACCCCGCCCCTTCCACCAACTGACCCCCCTCACTCATACACACACTCACACACACTCACATAGTCATACACACACTCACACAGTCATACACACACTCACACACTCACTCACACAGTCATACACGCACATTCACACACACATACACACTTACATACACACACTCACATACATCACACAGTCACATACACACACACTCACACATATATCACACACACACACACACTCACATACACTCACACACACACACTCACACTCACGCACACACAGTCTAGGCTCCCTGACCCCTAAGGAGCCAGTGGCGTTCCACCCTCCTCTCCAGCCCTCCCAGCCCCTCTCCGCCATCTCTCCGTGGCCATCCCAGCCCCAGGCGCCCGCAAGTGCCCGCCTTAGAGAGCACCGGCTGGGACCGGCCGCCGCGCCAGCACAGTGACCTTGGCCAGGTCACCTAGGCCCCTGGCACCTGCGTCCTCCTCTGCCGGGGATGGAGGTTTCATGAAATGGGGCAAGTCTGCCCGGCGCAAGGGGAGCCGCGCCGAGCACAGTCGCTGGCTGAGGCCGGGCCGGCTCCCGCTCTGGACACACACACACACACACACACACACACACACCCGGACACGCATGGCCCGGTGATCTGAGTCTGCCCTGCCCCGCCGCCCACAGCTGCCTTGCGAAGACCAGATCATCCTCCTGAAGGGGTGCTGCATGGAGATCATGTCCCTGCGGGCCGCCGTCCGCTACGACCCCGAGAGCGACACCCTGACGCTGAGCGGGGAGATGGCTGTCAAGCGGGAGCAGCTCAAGAACGGCGGCCTGGGCGTCGTCTCCGATGCCATCTTTGAATTGGGCAAGTCACTCTCTGCCTTTAACCTGGACGACACGGAAGTGGCTCTGCTGCAGGCCGTGCTGCTCATGTCAACAGGTACCGAGGGCTGGCGGGAGGGTGCTCTCCTTCCTTCCTTCCTTCCTTCCTTCCTTCCTTCCTTCCTTCCTTCCTTCCTCTTTCTCCTCCTCCCCCTCTCCCTCCTCCTCCTCCTCCCACTCCGTTCTCCAGCTTCTCTGCCGCCCGGCCCACCTCTGGGTCCACAGCCCGCCTCTGGGTCCCACAGCTCCCCTCTGCCATCTCCATCACCCAGCCCAACCTTTGTCCCCTGTGCCTGCTCTG
This sequence comes from Lasiurus cinereus, assembly GCA_011751065.1. NCBI lineage: Eukaryota > Metazoa > Chordata > Mammalia > Chiroptera > Vespertilionidae > Lasiurus > Lasiurus cinereus. Next base: position 837,608 of record JAAGEH010000016.1, on the reverse strand, counting down.
TCACCATCCCCGTCTGTTCTGTTCCCCAGGCCCGGCTCTTGCCTCTGATCCCTCTTCTGCTCCTTTCCCATCTTTGCCCCATCCCCTCTCTCTGCCCCATCTCCTCTCTCCGCCCCTCATCCTTTCCCTGCCCTTATTCCCACCCACCTCTCCCCCCTCACATCCCCTCTCTCTGCCCCTCATCCCCCTCACCCTTATTCCCACCCACCTCTCTCCCCCCACATCCTCCCCACACACACTCACATACACACTCATCCTCTCCCTATCCTTATTCCCACCCCATCTCTCCCCCCAGCCCTTCCCTCTGCCCCCAGTCCTGCCCTGTTGCTGGGTTTCCTCTCTCCCCACCTCTCTGTCCCTCTGTCCTCCTCCCTCCTTCCACCTTGGAGTTGTTTCTCCTACACACATTCCCCCCCCCCCATCCTCCCCTGGGGGGTTCCCCCCCCGCCCCGCCCCTCCCCTCTGCCTGCCGTCCCCCCTCACCCTCAGGCCTCTGCTCCCCGCAGACCGCTCGGGCCTGCTGTGCGTGGACAAGATCGAGAAGAGTCAGGAGGCGTACCTGCTGGCGTTCGAGCACTACGTCAACCACCGCAAACACAACATTCCGCACTTCTGGCCCAAGCTGCTCATGAAGGTGACTGACCTCCGCATGATCGGGGCCTGCCACGCCAGCCGCTTCCTCCACATGAAAGTCGAGTGCCCCACCGAACTCTTTCCCCCACTCTTCCTCGAGGTCTTTGAGGATCAGGAAGTCTAAAGCCTCAGGCGGCCAGAGGGTGTGCGGAGCTGGTGGGGAGGAGCCTGGAGAGAAGGCACAGCTGGGGGCTGAGGGAGACCCCCCCCACACCCCTCTTCTCTCCTCCCTCTCGGCCTCGGATAGATGCAGCTCCCACACACGCCCGCACGACCCCGTCCCTCCTCAGAGCCCGCGGCCCTGGGACAGGGCCGCCATGAACTTGCTGTGGAAAGGACAGTGCGGGCGGCTGGGAGGCACCGTGGGCCCCGTCCTCTCCGAAGGTAGGGGGCGAGGAAAGGAGGACCGAGATGGGGATAAGCCATCCTGACTGGAGGGGACAGGAATGTGGAGTCGGGGGAGAGGCCCTCAGCTCACCACCCCCCCACACACACACGAGAGAAAGAGAGGCCCCGTCCAGGTCCTTGGCCTAGATCCCCCCTCCAGGCGCAGGGCCTCTCGCTTCCCCGGTTGCCTGGTGCAAAGAAGGGCTAGGCTTGGTTCCTCCCGGAGGTTAAAAATTACAGTCACTCTAACTGCACTTTGGAAACCAGGCAGGGGGAGAAGATAAATGAAGAAAAACTAGACAGAGAGAAAAAGAAAAAGAAAAAAAAAAGAGCGAACGATTGCTAGAGAGAGAGAGAGAGAAAGAGAGAGAGAGAGATAATATTAAGTTATTAACTGAGGCTGGCCAGAGGGGAGGCCCCCCCCCCAGCCACCCCCAGGCGCTTGGAGAACTACCCCCTCCTCCCCCCAAATCAGAGAACCGCCCCCCCGCCCTCCAACACAAGGTCCCTAAAAGGTAGGGCTGCCGATCAGAGCTGTGAGTTCACACAACAGGGTCCTGGCCACCCACCCCTTGCCTTGCCCCTCCCTCTGTGCCCCTTTGGCACCCCCACCCCAGTACTTCCTCTGCTCTCTGCCACTCGTGCCCGCTGAGTTCCATCTACCTCTCACGCTGGATGCCAGCTGGCCCCTCACCAGCCTGCCCTGCTGCCCGCACAGCTCCCCCTTTTAAGTGCCCAGCCCCAGGGGCCTCTCCCTGTCCGTCCTCCCCGCGCCCCCCCCCCCACTACTCCTTCTGCACCTTGGCACCCACACAGGAAAAACTGTGGCTCGAGCTCCCACCCTCCTCACATCCTGCTGTACTAGCTCCGGTCCAGATGCTCTGCACCAGGGCGAGGAGGGTGTGCGCGCTCCGGGCTTGTCCCTGGGCCGCCGCCCCCTCAGGACTGTTTCCCACATGTCTTCTGGGCTCTCTCTAACCGCTGCCCGCCTCCGGCCCTACTCCCACGTCTGCGCACTAACCCAGACTCCGGGTGGGCAGGCACCTAGGAATGGGATGCTTAGATGAATAGCACTTATTTCGGGGGGGCCCCTGGGGAGGGGGCGGTTGGTGCTCCTTCTTTTTACTTCGACGCTCTTTAGGCCGGCCAGCCCCTCCACCCGCCAGGGACCCATTTCCCCTCTTCTTTTCTCGAATTCAGGGACTTTGGCTTGAGCCACCTCCCACCTTCGGGGTGAGGAGCGCTCTGTTGGTCTGCAGTTACCCTCCTCCTCCCCTGCAGGGGAGAGGGCCGAGGAGGAGGAGGAGGAGGAGGAGGAGGAGGAGGAGGAGGAGGAGGTAGCTCCCCCGTGGGCGGGGCCAGGGGGAGGGCGGGGAGGCGCAGAGCAGACCAGAGGGCCCTGGGCTCAGGGCTGCATGTCGGCAGGGATGGAAGGGTGGACATAGATGCCCCCGGAAGCCATGGGGAATGGGGGAGGGGGGAGGGCTTCCTGCGCTTTGCACTACTGGGGCAGAAATGTCTTAAGCTGTGGGGAGCCTGCCACCCCACCCTGACCCTCAGCCTGTCACAGCCCCCTACACACACACACACACACACAGAGGCCATGCTATGCTGCCCACCAGGGCATGTCCTTCCCCTGCTGTCCAGGTGCGGGGCAGAGGGGAGGGCCTAGAAGAGCATCCGCTGTCACCTGTGCTGTCACCTGTGCGTGTGCCTGCCCCACCCCCTGGGGCACGTGGGCTGCGCATGCTGTCTTGTCTCTCCCTCTCTCTCTCCTGGGGCTCTGTTTCCTGTGCTCCTCCTGTCCTATAGGCAAGCCCTCTTGTACCCCCCACTTCCGACCCCTGGGGGCCCAGTGGAATTCCTGACCTGTCTGCTGTCTCCCCCCTCCCTCCAGCCCCCCCCATCTCTCCCCTTATTCCCCATTCTCAGCCATGGACATGGTGGAGAAAAGGCCTTGAAGAGGCTTGGCCTCTGACAGGTGCCTGGGAACCCCCCTCCCCCACCCCAATCTTATGAGCTGTGATCCCCCACTCCTCCCCTGACCCTTCCCCCTCACTCTGTGATGCGGGATGTACGTGTGCATTTCTCTGTGTGAATGTGCGAGTCCATGTGGTGGGGGAGGAGCTGGGGGGAGGGACTCAGGAGTGCCACAAACCTGCTCTAGAGAGGCAGCTGTCCCAGTCCCTGCTTTGGAAGTGGGGGACAGGGCCCTCTCCTGGGGGCCATTGGTGCTAATGAGGGGGATGGCTTTGACGTGGGTGCTTCGCATGCCTCCCCCAGTATTGGCCTGGGGCACTAGGGCAGGCGGGGTGGGGCAGCAGGTGCAGTATTGGTGGGAGGAGGGGCTGCTGAGAATAGATTGAGGGGTCCAGGCCAGGACAAGGGGGGTGCCAGAGCCATGACCACTACCCCACCCCCACCATCGCCTCTCCATCTCAGTATTCCCCGTCCTATCACTCATAACACACATACCTCATCCAGCCTCCTCCCTGCTCAGACTTGGGGAGGGTGGGGGTGGAGGAGCCCCATGCCTTCTCCTGGTGGCGGGTCTACAGGGCTGGGAGAGGGCAGGGCGTGTGACAGACACCTTCCGTAGGGACAGGAATTCCTGCCCTGGGAACTCCTGGGCGGGGGGAGGGGGAGACTTCCCTGGAGGCGCTACTGAATGTATGAGAAGCTGGTGCTGGGGTGGGGGGGAGGGGGGTGGTGGCCAGAAACAGGGAAGGAGGTAGTTCCCTTCCCCAGGGGTGGGGCCGGTAGGAGTGACTTGGGGGGCTCCTACTCCTGCCCCATGTTGACAATCAGTATGTCTGTTATGTGCGATTTTTCACCCCGTTGTGTTTTGGGTCAGGATTTTAAAGAAAGATATTTTTATGGTAATTGTTGCTCGTCTATTTTACTATATATTTATGTAATAAATATATGATGAAAATAACCCCCGTGGGCGCCCGCCCCCCTTAGACTTGTGTGCTGTTTCCCTGTCCCCTCCCATCTGCTGGCAGAGCACCCCCCCCCCCGACACACTGACCAGACGGAGAGGTGTGCCCCCAGCCCTGGCATTATTTCCTCCCCACCCTCCCACCCTCCACCGCCCCCCGCAACAAGCACACACCACAGGAGCCAGCTCAGCTGTGAACTATTGGATTTGAGACAGGAATAGAACAAGTCGGGGGGCTAGAGAATCAAGAGGGGAGAGAGTGGTTTAAATAGAGGGGGGGGGAGAGAGCGGGAGGTCCAGTGATGGGGGAGGGAGGCAGGTATTTACAAGAAGGCTCGGGGGGGGCGGCCAGAGGCTCATCTTGGAATATTTTATAACAATATAAATAAGATTCCGGTTTGCTTTTCCTTTTCGTCTCGTAAAGGAGAGAGAAGTGCAGAGTTCGGTTCTGTACAAGGGGGCAGCGGCGGAAGGCCGGCCGGGCGGGTCACTGGGCGTCCACCCGGAAGGACAGCAGCTTCTCGGAATGCATGTTGTTCAGGGTCCGCAGGTCCGGCAGCTTGAGCAGCAGCTTGGTGAAGCGGGACGTCTCCGAGGGCCGGTTCTTCAGCACCAGAGCCCGAAGGGCCCGCAGCAGCGTCTCCTGGAGCTGCTCCACCGACGCGGAGTTCTCCGTGCCCGAGCGGTCTGTGGGGAAGACGACGGCAGTGAGCCCAGCTCCCTGAGCTCCTCTGACGAGGACCCCTCCGAGGTCTGCCAGGAGGACCCCGAGGTCTGCCGGGAGGAGGACCCCGAGGTCTGCCAAGAGAACCCCGAGGTCTGCCAGGAGAACCCCCCCGAGGTCTGCCAGGACCCCCCCGAGGTCTGCCAGGAGGAGGACCCCAAATTCTGCCAGGAGAACCTCGAGGTCTGCCAGGAGAACCCCGAGGTCTGCCAGGAGGACCCCCCTGAGGTCTGCCAGGAGGATGCCCTGGGCAATTCAGCCTCTCCCTGAAGCCCCTCGGAGGGCCCAGGGGAAGGAGGAGGAGGGAAGCAAAACCCCTCCCCCCAGGCCTCTGCCCCAGAGCAGGAGGGGTCCCTGAGAGCTGGGAGCATGGGCTCAGCAGGGCTGGGCACCTCCCAGCCCACCAGGCCGCTCTCTCCTCCCCGAAACAGGCCAAACCGATGCAGGCTCCCTTGCTTTTTGCTCCGTAGTTCTCCCTGCGCTTGAATGCCTCCCTCCACCCCCACCCCCGCCTCTGCCTGGCAATGGCTCACTCGTCCGTCCTTTGAGGCCCCGCTCAAGTGTCACCTCCTTCCCCAGCTCCCCAGGCAGAAATAGCCGTGTGTGCTTCCTCAGCCCGTGGTTCATGCTTCTACTGTGACACTGATTTCACTGTTTTATAATTAGCCGGGCATGAGTCTGTCTCCCCAGCTAGACTGTGTCTGAATCGTGTCTGTATCGCCAGAGCCCAGTGCGGGGCCTGGCATAGAGTAGGTCCTCCATAAAAGGTGTGTGCAACCGAACCGCGTCCGCCTCCTCCCCGCGGGGGCCTGGGGCCCGGGGCAGGCCAAAGCTCGGCTCACCGGCAGAGACCAGCACCACGGCCGTGAAGAGGCCCAGCTCCTCCTCCGTGAGCGCCAGCGAGTTGAGCTTCTCGCTGAAGTCGAACATGGCGTTGAGCAGGTCGCCCATGCCCATGGCGCTGAGCTCCTGCAGGCTGTAGGTGGTGCGGCTCAGGAACATCACTGTCTGGTCCTTCACGTTGAACAGCGACGCAAAGCGCACCATCAGCACCTAAAGCGGGAGGTCGTCCTGGGTGAGGTGGCGGGCGCCCTTGCCGAATCGCCCCCCCGCCCCCCAGTTTTCTGCGGGGTCTCCTGGATTTCTCAGGAAAGAGGGGGGGGTCATTTCTAAACGGGCCGTGGGAGGTGGGAGACCAGCTGGAAGGATGGAGAACATCCCATCAGGGATGCAATCCGAAAGGCCAAAACCTGAGTCGCAACTTGGTCACTCCCCGTGACCTTGGGCAAGTCACTTCACCACCACGAATGTGCTCAGAGCCAAGGCCCAGCCTCCTCAGTCAGAGTCTAAGGTCAAAGGTACCGGGGTTCCAAAGCCTTTCAGAGACCCTGCCTGCCCCAGAAGCCAGATTTCCTGCTGGGCGCTTCCCAAGGTCCAGAGTGGGGAGCACGCACCGAGGGTCACTCACCTCAAAGGTGCCGGCCTTAAGCAGAGTGACCTGGTCGTGCTGAGAAAGGTCGCGGAAGCCAGGGATGTGCTTGGCAAACTCTACCACCTCCCGCACGGCGGGTGTGAAACTCATGGAGAAGTCCTCCCAGATCTCTTGCACGGTTCGCCCGCTGCATCCATGCGGGTACATGTTCATGGGACAGGCCTGGAGGAGGCAGGGGTTGGGGGAGGGGAGGGTCAGCCAAGGCTAGCTCAGATGAGCTCCCCCCCACACACACAGGTCTGGGCCCCTGACTTGGCCTGGGTGCGAGGCTGTGGCCCGGGCGGGAGGCTGGGCCTTTCAGGGAAAGTAGCCACCAGGTGCCAGGTGGCGAGCAGAGATTCCCCAAGCAGAGCCTTTGCTACAGGGTTGTGTCCTCCCCTGGGAAGAGGATATTCTCGTTGTCAGCCTCCAGGCATGCCCAGCTGCCCTCTGCCAAACCCAGTCTCTGCAGGCCCCCTGCCCGTTTCACCCCCGGTGCCCTCACCAGCAGAACGTTCTTGGAGTTGCCCTGCCATGGACTGTTGGCAGGTGCTTCGCCTTCTGGGGCTGGGTACACGTGAGTGGGGCAGAGACGGTGCCCATTGCTGTTGGGCTGGTGGCAGCTGTGCGGGGCAGGGCCAGGGGGCCAGGCGGGAGGGTAGGAGGGCGCCTGGTGTAAACCATTCAGGGCCTCGTTGTGGCGCTGCGCGGCCATGATGTTGTTGTCGTTGGGAACCGGCGGGCAGCCTTGACCTTCCCAGCGATGTGGGGCGGTGGCCGGAGGGGGGGCTGATACGTGGTTGGCATTAAAGTTGCCAGGGGAGCTCAGCTTGTCATGGGCGTAGGTGAAGATCTCTCGGTGGGCCCGGGCCACCTGGGATATCACATCTTCCACTCGGGGCTCGGGACTGGGGGAGCGGGGAGGTGTCAGCTGTTGTGGGAACTGGGAGAAGCCCACCAGGGGTGAGGGCACTGGAGCCGGGGGCGGTGAGGGGCCCAGGGGGCCTGCGGTGGGGTGCTGGGCGGGCGAGGTCTCCATGGGGCACTGGCTGCTCAGCTGGTTGTTGGCCAGGTTCATGGCGCTCTGCATCTCGGCGAGCATCCGCTGCTTCTCCCGTTTGGGTATGCGCCCAAAACGCACAGCTGTGACAGGATGGGACCGGTGTCAGGAAGTGTTCGTACACACTCACATGCTTCTCTTCCTTCCTTCCTCCTGAAAGGGCGAGACCCTGCCGGCTGGGGGTTCCACCTCAAACCTAAAACCAGCAAGGCCGCACCCACGGAGGGGGTTTCCCGAGGGGGGATTTCGATAGGAGGTGACCCGAGGGCGAAACAACTGTGTTTGCCCAAGAGGATGAAGTATGGGCATCCCCTATGCAAATGAGGCTCCCGGCATAACGAGTCTGAGGTTGGGACTTTTTACAGGGAGGGGGGGTTAATTCAGAGGCAGAAGGGAAATGCTCCAGGGGCACCAGTGCTGCCTCACCATCTCTGGACATGCCCACGGAGAGACACTTTTTGAAGCGACACTGCTGGCAGCGGTTGCGATTTATGCGGACGATGGAGCAGCTCTCGTTTTTCAGACACCTTTTGTACTGGATGTTCTGCTGGATGCTCCGGCGAAAAAAGCCCTAGAGGGCAGGGGCAGCTAGTGAGCATCTCCAGCTAGGCCAGGCCTCTGCGTCCTGGGGGCGAGGGGGTCACCTGCCCCTGCCCTGACCCCCCATCTGCCTCACCTTACAGCCCTCGCAGGCATGCACGCCGTAGTGGAAGCCCGAGGCCACGTCTCCGCACACTTTGCACAGCAGCACCATGCCGTTGAGCTCTGCGGGAAGAGAGGGCCGGTGGGTGAGCCAGAGGGGTGTCTGGGCTGCAGATTCTGGGGGGAAAACTGAGGAGGAGCCCCCGTATCTTAGGGGGGGCACTCAAATGACTAGACTGGGCTCAAGAGCAGCTGATGCAACTCTAGGAGGAATCTCCAAGGCCAGGGTAGGCTCTGCGAATAACTTTCACACGCACACCAACTCCCAGCCAAGGTCTGCCACCTTCCTGCCCCCCCCCCCGCCCCCCATCATCTGGAAATGCACTCACTGGTGATGCTGCCGGTGCTCTTGCTGGGGGACACTCGGCTGCTGTCCTCCAGGGCCACCTGGAGGCCACCTGGGGGGCTCCCGTTATAGAAGGAGGAGGAAGAGGACGAGGAAGAGGACGAAGAGGGAGAGCCATCATCGCTCAGGCTGGGTGGGATGCTCCCAAAGGAGCGAGCTGGGTCCTGGGTGAGGGAGCCCGTGGGGGATGGCGGGAAGTAGGTGGGGCAGCCTTGGGTCAGGGACTGGAAGCTTCCATTCGAGCTGTCACTGTAGAGGGACTCAGGGCTGGTGCGGCTCGGGGAGGAGCCGCTGGAACCGATGTAGGTGATGACGCCACCTGGCAAGAGAACACGGGGAGGGGATGTCAGCCGCCATAGGTCTATGGGCTTAGGGCACCAGCCTGCTCATCACCCCCTCCCCAATCTCCCCCAAACCAGAAGTTAACCATGTAGCACACCCCAGAAGAGCCACAATAGGCAACCCCCACCACACACTAGATATGGCATAGCCGATCAACAACGATGACCCTTTGCAGGGTACACTCAGCTTCTGCCTGGGGAGTGAGGTACCTCCCTAGCAGCACGACCCCTGTGGTCATCTTCACATCTGTGCCCCCTCCCCCCAGCCTGCCTTGGAAATACTGACTGCAGCTAACGACTTGTCCCGGGCAGACCGAAGGCTGGAATGAGCAGCTGAGACCCATTCATAAGGCTCAGTCTTCCAAAATAAACAGCTGCCGATTTTAACAGAAGACCAATCCAGGGATGAGGCCATGGAGGGGCAGCTGGCCAACAGTGAGGAGAGTGGGAGAATGTGAAAATTTAAAGTCACATTCCCCCCCCCCCCAAAGTGGAAGATGTATTCTCCAAAGGTACCACACCTGCCCGGTCTGGTTCCCCTGGCCTCCAATAGCCCTAGCCTTGAGTGGACTCTTCCTCTGAATCCAGGAAACAGCAGTGCAAATTGCAGGAGGTGGATGTGAAGGACAGATTGTCCGGCCTTCCAGATCTCTCGCCTGGTGACAATGACCTTGGCTCTCTGGCCATTCCAGGACTTTGGCCATCTGATTACTTGCTAACCAGGTGGCTGTGTTCCCGTGGTATCAGCAGGAGAAAAAGGTGACCTGCCTGCCACACCTTTGCCAAGCACCTAGTTTGGCTGGCCAGGGGCGGGGCGAGAGAAGGGAGGATCCCAGGACACGTGTAAGCCAACACAGGCTGTGCTACTGTGTCTCCAGAGGCACATGTCTTGCTCACCCACTGACACACACTAAGCTGGGCAGGGCAACCCTAAAATAGCTCAAGGTTGGCCAGGGTGAACCCAGCTCCCTGTAAAATAGTTGCACAACAGATCAGCTCCTACAGTTTCAAGGCTGATGGGGGGGGCGGGGGGGATGGGGTATTTAGTTGATGGTAAATTGAACCTGACCTAGTTCACCCATCCCCCAAAGAGGAGGAAGACTCACTAAAAAGACTGCCTTCTAGCCTGGGAAGTGAGGGGCACATTCAAAAGAGTCTAGTTCTAGACCTGTCACCACCAAATGGATTTGTGATCTAGAGAAAAATCAAGCCCCTTCTCTAGGTCTGTTTTCCTTTCTGGAAAACAAACAAGCAAAAAAGATGAGTCTTAATATCCTTTCCGTTATTATTCCGGAACGTAGTGGTAGCTGGGGGAGTCCTTAGGAAGCAAACCGCTGCTTGTCTGGGGGGGGGGGGTGAGGAAATAAGACAAGGGTTGCAGGACTAAGGAAAGAGATGCTGGGGGGACAGAAAGAACCTGGGGTGCGGAGAAGCTGAAATCTAAAAGCAGTGCAGTGAGGAGGTGCAAAAAGCATCAAGAGGAAAGGCGCGAGGAGGAGGGGGGCTAAATGTGAGGTCCTTCTGAGGAGTGTAAACAGGAGGCCAAGCGAGGTCAGGGAAGGCCCCGTCTTACTCCGCTTTGCTGATGGGGAGGAGGGGGGACCCGGGCAGGCGGACAGGAAAGGAGGCAGGCGGGCGCGGTGAGTCAGCCCAGCTTCACCCAGATCTCGGCGGGGCGGGGCGGGGCGGGAGCCGGGCCCTCAGCTGGCCTCACGTCTCCGCTCCACGTGTGCCTCTCGCACGTGGCTCCCCAACGAGGAACCCCGGAACTCGAGGGCCCGCCCGCGTCTCCGCTTCCCGTCAATCCACGGCCGGAGCCCCGCCTTGGCCCCGCCCCTCCCCGGGGCCTGGTCCCGCCCCTCCCCGGGTCCTGGTCCCGGGGCTGGGCAGCCAACGCGAGAGGGGCGGGGACTGCGGCGGGGCGGGGAGAAGGGAACACGCGTTGCCGGGGCGACCGGGGGGGCGGAGCTCATTATGTAACCGGGCCGGGAGGCGAGGACCAATGAGGTGGCGGCCACGGCTTCTGCTGAATGAAAACAAACGCAGCACGTGGGCCCGGCTCCGCAGCCATGTGAGCCCTCGGGGCCAGCCGGGCGCTGTGGGTGTCCTCCTGGGGCCCGGCGCCACTCGCCCAGCGTCTCAAGTACCGCTCCCTGCCGCCGCGGAGGATTCCCCAGCGAGCCCTGACCCCTTCCCCGGCCCCCGCCGCTGCCCCGGCCTCCCGATCTCCCCCGTGCTTCTGAGGTTTCTTCCTGCCGGCGGAAGCTCGGGGAAGAGGAAGAGGCGAGAGGAGGGGACCTTCTTGCCGAGAAGGCCGGGCTCCGGCTGCCGGGGGCGGGAAGATGGGGGCGATCAGGGACACTGCTCCCAAGCGCCCAGTCCTCCTAAGCTGCTCCTCTCCCCCCCACACACACGTCACCCCTTCTCCGTTTCCTTCGCCCCGGGATCCTGCAGGCTAATGAGAGCTTTAGGACTCTGAGGGGTGGGGGTAGGGCGTCTCTGGACACATTCCCAGGCAAAAAAAAAAAAAAAAAAAACCCTCTTGAAATTCTACTGTATGGTCCCCATTACACTAGGAAGTCCCCGGGGTGGTGGGGTGAGGGGAGAGGAAAGGGAGTCCCCAGTCTCTTACAAAGTTCCTCCTGTTCCAAGACACAGAGAAGTGGTGAGGGAGAAGTGACAAAGAAAAAGATGATGGTGGTAACCTCAGTACTGTACCTGTGTTGTTGTTGGAGTCCAGGGTCGTCATGTCTTCACCGGTCGAGAGCGGTCATTCAAACTGGACCTTGACACAGACCGGAGGTCGCAATCGCCGCTGTCTCCCCCTGGGCGCTGGCGGAGCGCAGGGCGTGGGGGAGGCACCCCTGCGGCAAGGTCTCGGGGTGGCCGGGCTGCAGCCCTGCGGGAGGGGAGGACGCTGAGGCCGCGGAGGTCCGCTTTGCATGGGAAGCGCAGAGGGCGTGTGGGGGGAGGGTGCCGGAGAGGATCAGCCTGCGGTTCTGGTGACGAGGCAGGTCAGCGCGGAGGCTCGGGGCTCCGCAGTGCACCGGGGCCACTGCCCGGCAGCTCCGCAGCGCCGCAGGGTAGCGAGTCGGGAACTCCCGGTGCAAAAGTCCCAGCGGGAGAGAGAGGTTGCAGTCAGGAAGTGAGTAGGTGATGGGGAGAAACAGGGCACCCAGGCGCAAAGAGGCGAGACGTGTGCCCTGCTACGTTCCCTCGGCAGCAATATTTCACTCTGCCAATCTCAGCTGCCTTTTGCCCCAGCCTTTTTCCCTGGGACCGAGGGCTCTGCGCAGGCGCCAGCAACCCAGGATTCCCGGGCCGCACGCGGCACTGGAGCAGGTACCATGTGATCCTAGGGAGCGCCTCGTGCCCCAGTGACACACTTTTCCAGCAGCAGGCACGTTGAGCTCCGTGCGCCTGCGCGGCGCCAAGGCTGCCGGGAGTTGTGGTCCACGGGTCCAGGGGGCGGGCTGCGCGCATTTACCCCTTTCTGCCTTGCAAAAAGCTCTTGCTGGGGACGGGGGAGGAGCCGAGAGCCGGGTGGGTGGGGTGCGCGCGGAAGAGTCAGGGTGGCGTGTTTGGAAAGCCTGTATGGCAGAGGCATGTGAATTCCTGGGGAGGGACTGGCAAGCTTCGCTGCTCCCTGGGAGATCAAAACTAATGGGCCTTTTCTGCAAACCTTGCAAACGTGAGTGCTTCACGTGATTGCAGAGCTGACCTCGCCTTGAGGTTACTGGTGACACGGGGAGAGGAGACCGAGGAGGGGAGGGACATATCCCTGAGCTAGCAGCTTCAGCTGGACTTCTGCTGCAGGGCCAAGTCCTCAAACTAAAAGGAAATGTGACCCCTTCCCCCTTCTCCTCCCCTTAAAGAGAGCGCCCCTAGGGAAAGGCGTCGCAGTGGGGGGGGGGGGAGGCCCGTGAAGATGCCCCTCGGGGACTCCCTGTTTGCCGGTATGATACCTTCCCACCCCTTGGAGGTGACTTTGGGCTGAGTCATTTCCCTTTATTTGTGCAATAAAAAGGACAAGGAAGGGGAACTTTATGGTGAAAGTGCTTTGAGGTCCTAAAGTAATGAGGCCAGAGGTGAGGCGGGGGCCTGGGAGCACAGTGACACTCCCACTCCACCCCCCACCCCCACCCCCAGTGTTGGAGGCTAATTTTCGGATTCCACAGCCGGGAACACCCAAGGTTAAGAGCATCTTACCCTCCCTCCTCTCTGATGAGGAAAGTGAGGCTGTGAAGGGACTGAGCCATGGTCAGACATCTAGAGCTGATTCCACCTCCCACCCTAAACACTGGGGGGTGGGCGGGCAGGTGTGCAATGAGTGAGACGCTGAATCCACGTTAGCAACAGCCAGCATCTGCCTTCAAAACAGCAACTGCCCAGTTGGTAAAAACGGGTCTCACGTAGAGATCTATCCTGTTTGAAGGTTCGGGTGATGGGGAGAGGGAAGAGCCTCTTCAAGCAGCCGAAGGAACCTGGCCCACCTGCTGCTTCCTGCTAATTCCTCCGCAGACCCCGTGATTCTAGGGAGATTCCCACCCCCGCCCCCCTTCTCCACTCGTTCACAAGCAGCTCCCAGGGGAGCACTGATGGATGCTTGGGGACGTGACAGTCACCAAAGAGGTCGAGAAGAGGAGTGTGGGCTCCAGGAAGAAAAGAGCTGGGTGGTAAGGAAGTGAGTAAGCTGAGAGGGCTGACTGTAAAGTTGACTGAAGGGGTGGTGGCAGGGTAGCTGCTGGCTTTACCCCTGATCCCGGTAGACTTTGACTCCCAGTAAAAGATAGGCCCCCCGAAAGTGGCTCACTAGAATGGCTGCGGCTTTCGCTGTGTTCCCCAGCCCCTGAAGGAAAGGGGGAGAGAGAAGGCAGGAATCTCTTCCTTGTCCTGCTCTGGCCCCTTCTCTGTCCTGCCCTGGCCCCTTCTCTGTCCTGCGCTGGCCCTTTGGCCCAGAGCTGGGAAGCTGCAGCCGAGCGTGGGAGGGCCTGGGAGGGGCAGGACAAACAAGGAAAGAGGCTTTTCAGGAAAACTTGGTTCAGAACGCGGCCTCCACCTCCTCTCCCTCCTCCCCTGGGGCTCCGGAGGGAAAGCTAGAAGGTGAGCTGCCATGTCTGGCCCTGCCTGCTCTCTGTGCCTACTTTCTGACTCGCCTTCCGAGCCAGGGCCACCGCCCAAGGATCTGGACGCAGAGTCAGAGCCCTTGGTGTGACCTCTAGCTCTCTACCAGCCCGGTCCCCCCACCGGCACCTCCCTTCGGTTGTCCTGGATCCTCCCCAAGGCCCCCAGCTCTGTTTGCTGCGCTGGCGATCTGGCCCACCCTCTGTTCTACTTGCTGGTGTTTATCCCTTTTGGAGGGGGGTGCGGGGGGGGGGAGGGGGCGGGGCGGACCAGGGGTCAAGGCTCCCTCCCTGACTTTGCAACAAGTGAGAGGGAAGAGGAAGCAGAGGCAGCAAGAGCTGAAACCCAGTCAGCCTCATGCTTGGCCAGAAGCGGGGTGGTTTTGCAATCTGTGTGAGGTATGAAGGTGGAGGCTGCGAGGGAGGAGGCATAAGATGGGGGTTACCTCTGCTCCCTCCTTCCTCTGCACTTCTTATGGGGCTCTCCTTTTCCCCCTGCCAGAGAAGTACCTTTGGGATCTTCCTTCTCTAATTGGAGAGGATACAGAATTGTGAGAGGCAGGACTTGCCCTTGGCTCCAGAAGCTTCTAATCGATTCGCCTGGTTCCTCTCTCTGCCAACAGCTGCTGGGATAAGGACAGAAACTAGGGGACCCAGAGGCACCAAAAGGATGGAGGAAAGGCTTGGGTGTCTGGCTTTTGGGTATTCGGGGTAGAATCTAGCTTTGGTCTCTCTTTGACCTCAATCTTGACCTTCAGTAACAGGTGCATCTCAACACAGCCTCCCACCCCTCCTGCTAGTTAAACATTCCAGTTCAACTTAGACACACACATACACGCACCATTCCTCCCATAACCAGATTCAGCCCGAGAAGGAACTGGACCCTTAACAAACACTGCTCAGACTGGAACCGTGGGAAATGGAGACATGTCCAAGGCTTGGCACAGCCAGGCACGGCCCTGGCTCCAGGTTGCACACACTTCTGCTCAGATTCCTCAGAGGCCAGGATTCTGGGGACTGACCTCACCATTTAGGGACAGGGTTGTACCCTGTGCCCGCGTGTTTCCAAATATGTCTTTTTCATTCTCCTGTGTTTCGTTGGACTGGGAGGATGCAAAGATAGAGAGGGCAGTGGACTGAGAGCTTTTCAGTTCTGGCCAGAGAGAGGGTGTGTGTGATCACATGATGGTGACTGTCCGTGTGTAAGTGCGAATGGTGTGAGTGTGTGTGGATGTGTAGTGTGTGTCATCCAAGAACTATTCCCCTTGTCAGTAGGTTCTTCCAGGTAACAGGGCAACGCCCTGTGCAAACCCTGGGTGGCCTAAATCTTGGGCCAGCGCTGACAGACTCACGGAGGGTGGGTCCTTGCTGCAAACCAGGTCAAGCTTCAGTAGGAGCCTTCCCTTCCCCCTCCTTTCTCACCAAGCGAACCAATGCCCAGGGGGAAAACCTGCCCGCACAGGTGACGCAAACCTGGGACAACCTGGGATGTCCCAGAACCAGGGACCCAGCCTTCCTGGAGCCGTTTCTGGTTCTCTGAAAAGGCCAGCTAGCCTGCCCTGACCTTCCCAGAGCCGTGATGTCTTGGGAGGGGTCAAAGTCTGAGCTAATTTGTTCTTTGGGAGAGATGGGAGACAGAGGGTAAGGCAGGAGTCAGGGCTGGATCCCCTCGATGTGCTTTGCCTCCAATTCTGTTCCACTTCACTACTTTTTTCAAGGGGAGGAAATAATACATATTAAGTACCAACTGTATGCTATCACCTCGGTTAATATCCCAAACAACCCTAAGCTATAGGTCTCATTTTTTTCAATATATTTTATTGATTTTTTACAGAGAGGAAGGGAGAGGGACAGAGTTAGAAACATCGATGTGAGAGACATCAATCAGCTGCCTCCTGCACGCCTCCCACTGGGGATGTGCCCGCAACCAAGGTACATGCTCTTGACCGGAATCGAACCTGGGACCTTTCAGTCCACAGGCCAACGCTCTATCCACTGAGCCAAACCAGTTTTGGCAACAGGTCGCATTCTTATCTTAGAGATGGGGAATCAGAGACGTAGGGGCATTAATGAACGTGTCCAGAATGCTCCAGAGACGGGGCCATTTGTCTGGGAGTGTATTTGCAGAGCATTTTCTGTAAGATTAAGAAGCCGTCACATCATGTGGCTGGGTGGCTCAGCTGGTTAGAGCATCATCCTGATACACCAATCCATCTCCAGTCAGGGCACATGCAAGAAGCAACTAAGTAGAACAACAAATTGATGTTCAGTTTCTCTCTCTCTCTCTCTCTCTTCTCTTCTCTTCTCTCTCTTTCTCTCTCTCTCTCTCTCTCTCTCTCTCTCTCTCTCTCTCTCTCCCTCTGCTTCCTCCCCAAAATCAATTCTAAAAAAGGATGTCGCATCAAAGGATGGCAGAGTTGGTGGAGATTACTGGAGGGGCTGATACTCTCCCAGCTATCTTTTGGAACTACCCCCATCAACAGCACCAAGAAAATGGCAAATGTTGGCAATTCCACCCCGGGCAGGAGGACGAAACTCCTCCCACCAGCAAGACGGCCCTTCCCGAAGAGGGTGCTGGCTTCTGTGCCATGTCTGAGCTGCAGGTCATCTTGGGGCTGCCTGCGCAAGGCTGGTGCTTGGAAGTGAGGTGTGTCTCCAAGAAGAGGAGCCGGAAGCACTCTGTGCTCCTTCCCCCACAGCACCCCGGCTTCCCAGAAGCTCGGTTTTAATTCCAGCTACATTCCCTCTCCCCTGAACTCCTCCCTCCCTCCTACCTTCTCCTGGGCTATGGTAAAGGAAGGAGGTGGCCAGCATAGATGCAACAAACAAACTTCTGGGTAGACTGCTGCAGAGCTAACTGAAGCAGGGGTCTGAACTCTCCCCTCTCCCAGACTTTGGGATCTGGCGATGAGGGGAGGGGCAGTGGGTCCTGGCCCTTTAAAGAGCCATGGTGCCTCCTTCCAAGGTGTGTCTGAAGAGTGGATTGACTCAGTGAGAGAGCTGAAAGCCACCCAGGACGGACAGACAGGCTGTGTAGCAAGCCCTAAGGAAACAACATCCACTTCCCCATTCACCTGCCTGAGAGACGTGTCCCTTTAAAAGCCCCTTCCAAAGCCACCTACCACCCTGGCTTACGGTTCTTCAGCAAATCATTGGGGGCACCTGAAGGAGGGTCCCCCTCTCAGAGCCCAGGCTCCCACCTTCGTCACAGGACCCAGGAGGTGGCATGGACTGTCCTTAGCACACCCCAGATTGCCCTCTTTGTGGCCTGGGTTCCTCCTCCCGGTTAGGGGACAAGGGCACCCTTTACATGCTCTGCCAGGGCCACCCTGGCCAGCCTGTGCTCCGCTGCTATTGTTGGTGTCATCTTCCAGGTCCCTGCACCTGCCACCGGCTGTCCTTGAGCCTCTGTAGGACTGAGGTGCAGGAGAATGTGGGTGGGGAGTGTGCAGGGGTGTGTGTATGTGCAGGGGGGGAGGGTTGGGAGTGGGGGAGGCTCCTGTGTGCCTGCCTCCTTTCTCATTCCTCACCCCGAGATGAGATCTGCCTCCAGCCCTCTCCTTATCCAGCATCTCTCCCCAGCCCCTTGGCCTCTGCAGCTCTTCCTGCAGCTGCCTGGGGAGGCCGGAGGCTCATGACTGTCCTCGTGAGCAGGATGGACCTTGGAGGAGCCATGGCCTGGGCGGGCGTGTGTAGCTTCTGGGAGGCTTACATAAACACTGGCTGGGATGGGGGGGGAGGGGGGTGCAATGGGCTGCCCAGGAAATAAAGCAACCCCCGCCCCGCCAGCTCCGCCTGCATGGGAAGAAGGAACAAGGCTCTTTTCCCTCCTCTCATCCCTCTCCCCCCTGGTCTGCAGCTGTTAGCTGGGCTGGAAAGACTGCAGTATCATGGGGGGAGGGGGGCGGGGGAAGGAGAGAGAGAGAGAGAGAGAGACCAATTTGGGATCCCTCCCCCTTCTTCTAAATTGGGGGGTGGGGGAGCGGGAGAAGCAATTTGCCAAAGAGATTTTCAATGCCACAGGAAGGAGCTTTGTCTCATTAGGATGCGCATTTGCACCCTGGGAGAAAAAAAAAAAATCTGTGCTGGTTGCAAAAATTCAGACGTGTGTAGGGGCCCCAGCGGAGATTAAAAAAAAAAAAAAAAAGCGCCAGCTCTGCAATGCAGGCTCCGCGAAGTTTTGGTGCCACGAGGAAATGTGGGTCGTGCTCATTTCGTTTGCTTGTTCCTGCTAACCTACTGTCCGCCTGACTCGGGCAGTCCCGCATCCCCCGCAGCGGCTCTGCCGCTCAGAACCGGGGTCCCGGGCAAGGGGCTGCGGCCGAGGGCAGGAGGCGGGAGTCAGGGGTTAAAGTGCCGGGAGGATTCCAGGGCTGGGGGGGGGGGGGGGGGGGGGGGGGCGGGAGAGGACACTTGCCTGAGGGATGGAGGCTGAACTTGCCGTTTGCACCCGGGTTTGTGGTCCAGCTGGACCCGGGTTAGTGTGAAGTTCTTCCAGATATCCGCCCCCCACCTCCGCCCCCCACCCTCCTCCCCGCTCCTCCCCATCCCCAGCTGGCAGGAGGACTTTCTCCTTCCTGTGCACGGACTCCCGAGACCCACCCTACAGAAAGCGCCCTGCTTCATTCCCGGACCCCCACTCCTTGTTCTCATCTGGAATGGGCGATCGCTGCATCTCTCTGGGGTGTCCTCCTTCCTACCAAGTGTATGTGGGAGGGACCAGGCAGCCTTATGTGGGGAGCTGGGGCTGCAGGGAAACCAAGTCTTGACTCCTGAGCAAGCAGCTCCAGGGCTGGCCCGGGCCGGTCTGTGCTCTTGGCTGGGGGAGGCCCTTTGTTCATCTGGGACCCGGGGCTCCGGGCTGTGTCAAGGCCACGGCGCTGCTGGGAAGGGACTCTGCCTGGGGGGAGAAGCATGTTTCTTTCCCGGGCGTCTGCTCCCCCCCCCCCGGTGGCTCCAGAGAGACACCAGGAGACGGGGGGGCCCCCGGAGAGCGAGGCCGGGGAGGGCGGCAGGGCACCCGGTGCCCTTCACTGCGTCCCCGTCTCCCCCGCCCCCGGCCAGCGGAGGCCAGGGCGCAGGGTGTTGGTGCCGCGGAGGCTCACGCGGGCGGCCGGGGTCACATGGGCCGGGCATGTGCCGCCTGCTCCGCTTCCACCACAACAACTCGCGCACCAACAGCCGCGCTGCTGCGGGCGGCGGCGGCCGCGACATGTGCGAGCGAGGGGGTGGGGCACGTGGCCCGGCCCGAGCCAAGGGAAGGCGCTCGCTCAGCACGGCCCCGCCCCACGGCCCCCCCCACCCCGCCCCGGGGCGGCCTCGCCACAGGAAATTCCTGGTGCTCCCTCGCTGCAGCAAAACATGTTTTTGGGAAGTGGCTTTCCACGGGGATGGAGTCCGTGGGCTCCGCAGAAAGAGAGGGCGGCTTCTGGCCCTGTCCTCTCTTAGACCCCTGTCCTGGGTGGGGTGGGGTGGGGGGCTGAGCAGCAGGCAGGTGCTGCTCAGCTTTACCGGTTTCTTCCTCCTTGGAAACCTGTACCAAAGCGGACCCAGCAAGGTCTCCGGGGTGAGGAACAGAATTCCCTAAGACGGTGGCCCCAGCAGCCACTGAGAACCTATTAGAAATGTCAATTGTCAGACCCCCCTTGAGTCAGACACAGCAGCAAAACCCAGCAATCTGAGTTTAAAAAAAAATGTTTTCTTTATTGATTTCAGAGAGGAAGGGAGAGAGGGAGAGAGAGAGAGAGAGAAACATTAATGGTGAGAATCATTGGTCAGATGCTTCCTGCATGTTCCTCACTGGGGATCAAGCCCACAACCTAGGCCTGTGTGCTAACCAGGAATGGAACCATGACCTGGTTCCTAGGTCAACCTCAACCACTGAGCCACACTGCCGGGTCCAGCAATCTGAGATTTAAGAAGTCCTTCAGGTAGTGGGTTTGATTCCCAGTGAGGGCACATACCCAGATTGCGGGTTGGGGTTTGATCCCCAATACTGGAGGCAATCAATGTCTCTCTCTCAGATTTTCCTATCTCTCTTCCTCTCTCTTTATTATTTTTTAAAATAATAAAGAGCCGAGACCGGTTTGGCTCAGTGGCTTGCGGACTGAAAGGTCCCAGGTTCGATTCCGGTTGGGGGCATGTACCTTGCTTGCGGGCACATCTCCACTGTGGGATGTGCAGGAGGTGGCTGATCGATCTCTCTCTCTCATCGATGTTTCTGACTTTCTATCTCTCTCCCTTCCTCTCTGTAAAAAATCAATAAAATATATTTTTTAAATAATAATAATAATAAAGAAGTTTGGCCAGAGGGAACAACCAGATACAGTTAGAATCAGTGAAGAAAGCATTTATCCAGTGCCTACCTACCATGTGCAGGGATTCTGGAAGTGAGTAGTAGGAAGAGGAATAGCTGAGATCTGAAAGAGAAAGGGAAGGTATTGGGTGTTGGGGGTGAGAAAATAAGGGGAAGAGAAGGCCAGGGTTGTAATTGTGAGTTGTAATTGTTTGTCTTTTCTCCATCTTCCCTCTGGGATTTCAATGGCTTTGAGATTGGAGGCAGAAATTGGTCCCTTGTCTAGTTTTGCTGGCATGGGGACCCCATGCTAGTTGCGGCCATAGGTCCTTGCTTCCCATGCGCAGCTAAAAGGATATGAGCAACATACACACACTCCCTGGGATCTCTGAGGCAGGGCTAGGGAGAGCCAAGAATAGGAATGAGGTCCCGGAGGGTTGGAAGTACCCCACAAAATGAGTTTAACAGATAACAAGCAGGAAAGAGTCTTTCAATGGGGGAAGGTGGGGACAATCCTGGCCTTTTCCAGCTTCCTGAGACCCAGAAACTGACCAGCAGCAGCCGAGGGGCTGTCTCTGAGGCAAATCACAAAGGCTCCCGAGAAGGAGGCCTGAGCCTGGACAGCGAGGTGATCGGAGCGTGCGGAATTGGGGATCAGAAGGATTCCCTGACACAAGCACACGGAACCAGGGTGGGCATGGGTGGCAGGGGGGTCGGTGGGTTTAGGGGAGTGGAGGAAGCTAGGGATGGGAGCCTTGCTCCGCCCTCTCCTCAGGCCTCCCCCCCACCTCC
Source organism: Lasiurus cinereus (assembly GCA_011751065.1). NCBI lineage: Eukaryota > Metazoa > Chordata > Mammalia > Chiroptera > Vespertilionidae > Lasiurus > Lasiurus cinereus. The sequence goes on along the minus strand of JAAGEH010000016.1, from coordinate 816,793 downwards.
CCATCACATGAAGCCCCTCAGGAGCACAGCTCTCCTTACTGACTGTCCCAAGTTGACTTCTGGCCTCTCGCTGCTCTTTTTTTTTTTTTTTTGAGGAATAGACTTTCCTGTGATTCTCATAATGCCCTTTCTCATGCCTCTCTGCAAGGTTTCCTCTCTGCCGGAGAGGCTCTAGGCTCAAGGAGCAGACATCCCTGCAGGCTCCGCTGTAGTGACCCACATCAGCTCTCTCCAGGCCCAGGGGACGGGGGCTGAGGTCTCAAGACAGGAACTGGGGAATCTGGCTCAGGTCTGCAGATGATGACGTCAGAGAGGCAGACTGCAGAAGTGTTATGGACCAGAAAGAGTTCGTCCACCTGGCGCCAGCAGAGCCAAACACTACAACATCAAGACTTGCAGTGGAGAAATAATGGCTATTTTATTGATGAATGGCATCACCCCAGAAGAATGGGGAGATGATGCTAAAAAAAAAAAAAAAGGCATGTGGGTTATAGATTACATAGGGCCAAGTCACAAGACTCGTGGGCTAGGGGTTGTGCTGGACATTGATTGGTTGGAGGTGAGGGAAAGGTAATAAATCATTTCTTCAGGTCTTCAGGGCCGTTTCGAGGCCCTTTCCACGGTCCTTTTGTCCAGTTTCATGGGAAAGTAGCCAGAGAATAGTTCCACCTTGGGGATCAGGAACTGAAACATAACGGAGGTCAAGATGTTATCTTTCGCTGCCAGAGGTCCTGACTGTGCGATCATTGGTCAGATCTGGACTACTGTTCGGTGCCGATTTTCAGGGCAAAGGCCATGTCTGGGGCAGGGTGGGAGAAGAGAGGGTTTATGTTTATAGACTTTAAAACATGCAATCGGTCAGAAGGACCCTCCGTGTGAAAAGGGGCACCAAGAAAGAGCAACGCAGGGGGCTCCACCGAACCGAGTGTGGATGGTATCCGAAGACTCTCCAACCCCCAAAGGCAGAAACATTTCTGAGCACAGCCCCGGGCAGAGTGGCCAAAGGTCTTTGACAGGCCTGGTCTCTGTTCATTCATTCTGCTGCTCCCCATTCCTGCTGAATCCCCCCCCAGTCTGCCGCCGCTGCTGGAGGGGTTTCCTTAGGTTTGAGAGGAACCAGTGAATCCGATTTCAGCTGCCTTATTTCATGGACATGGAGGCTGAGTAGAGGTGGTCAGATAGGCAGAAATCCACCCCCAGGCTTTACTACATAGAGACACACGTACTCCCTTAGATCCACAGATTCTGAAAAGATCCATAAGGAGCCTCATTGCTAATTAGTATTCATAAACCCTTGACTTCTGTCCCCTGGAGGCGGCACCTTTCCTTCTAGCTACAGGCCTTCTGGAACAGGGAAGGCAGGCTCTGCAATAGGTGCCTTTTCTCTCTCTACGAACCACCGTGTGCGGGATGCCCACTGCCTGCAGAAATGTAAATGTTTTGCCCTGGCAAGGAAATCCTATTGTGGGGGCAGGAAATTAGGTGGTGGTGACAGAGAATAATAGATGAGGACAGAGAGAGAGAGAGAGAGAGAGAGAGAGAGAGAGAGAGAGAGAATATGAGCCCGAGCTGGTGAGCAAGCTGTGCAAAGGGCGGCTCTCACTGTCCAAAGGGCTTTCCCTCAGCCAAGCTCCACCCCAAAGCCCAGGAAGTGCACAGCCTGGCCCCCGGCCAGGGGGAGAGCATTCCTCAGCACTCTGACAGGCGGGGGGAGGGCGCTGGTGTTCCCACCGCGCGGCTGGGGGAGGGGAAGGAAACGCGCAGGGGAGGAAATGACCACAGCGAAGAGGGCGAGGGTGAAGCGGTGAAGCGGTGGGGAGCTGGTTCTCCGCCGCGAGCTGCTATTCGAGAGAAAGTGGAGGCCGAGTGCTTCTCCACGGCCACCAGAAGGGTCTGCAGCTGCAGCGCCGATGACCCCTAGGTCACCTCTCTGCTCGGGGTCATTGCTGAGGTCTCACGCTGTCCTCTGGACTGGCTCCCTCCCTCCCTCCCTCCCTCCCTCGCGCTGGGGCTGTGGTTGAGCTCGGGAGCCCCCGAGTGGTGAACAGGGGGAACTGCAGCGGGGCTGAGGGAGGAGCTCAGAGGGTCTCCCTCTGTCTCCCCACCAGGCCCCCTCCTCTCCTCCCCTGGGCCCAGGATTCTGGAAATAGCACCTGGTCACGGGAGCGGGGACAGAGGCTGGGCTGCAGGCAAGCGAGCGTCTTCCCTCGTCCTCAACGTTCTAGCTGGACGGTTTGAGGCTGTTTCCCTGGGAAATAGGACACTGCTTCCCTATTTGCTCTAGAACTCCTTCTGTTCTCTCCCATAAATGCCCCAGCACGTTTATTGGCAACACTGAGGTCCCCTCCTTGCACCCCAAGTTTTGTAGTTCCTGGGCTGTTTACTATTCCTGACATCTATGACTTTAGGGGGACAACTAGCCCAGGGATCATTCTGATCTTAAATCCCTCCCATCTCTGAGCACTGTCAGGTGTACATACGACTCTTCCTGCCAGTCAGCCTCCACCCACAGACCTTCTACCGCCCCAATTCCCTACCCGTCTCTCAACCCTATATCTCCTGTGGGAAAAGGAGTGGGGAGGAAAACAGCAATCTCCTCCCCCCCCCCCCCCAGGAAACCAGTTCCCTGTTTGGCTCCACTTGACCTATTTTCTAGCTTTTCCTGGTTAGTCCCTGGTTCTGTGGACCAAGCCTTCCCACTGGACTGATGTTTGCTGCCCTGCCCACTCCTCTTTCCTCCAACACGATCCCCTGGGGTTCTTCCCACCCCCAGCAACTGTTCTCAGTGCTGAGAGGAGACTCCCTTTCGGAAATCATTTATGTCGGCTTCGGGAATAGGAGCCCAGAGAGGGAGAACTGCTTTGTGTTGTTGGGGGGAAGGGAAGGTAGAGAAGGAGGCAAAAAGCAGGATCCTCACCCCAGGAGAGGCTGTGTTCCCGCTCCCCAGCCCCTCATTGAAGAACTCGGGGTTCTCGGCTCTCTCTGCCAACACCCCGAAGAACTCAAGGGGAAATGGAGGTGGAGTAGAGGCGACCAACTTTGCAACTAGGGGTTAACATTTTATCCAACTTGACCGCAAGCAGTTTTCTTTTTTTCTTAAAATATATTTTATTGATTTTTTACAGAGAGGAAGGGAGACGGGTAGAGAGTTAGAAACATCGATGAGAGAGAGAGACATCGACCAGCCGCCTCCTGCACACCCCCTACTGGGGATGTGCCCGCAACCAAGGTACATGCCCTTGACCGGAATCGAACCTGGGACCTTTCAGTCCGCAGGCCGACGCTCTATCCACTGAGCCAAACCAGCTAGGGCACAGTTTTCTTTTTCAAATTGACTTGAGAAAGAGGGGTTTGCTGTTCCCTTTATGGATGTATTCATTGGTTGACTCGTGTGCCTGACTGGGGATCAACTCAACCTTGGTATATTGGGAGAATGCTCTAACGCAGTGGTGGGTAAACTGAGGCTCGGGAGCCGCGGTTTGCCGTTCTGTTGACTTGAGTTTGCCCACCACTGCTCTAACCAACTGAGCTACCCGGTCAGGGGACAAGAAGAAGGCGAGGGAGGTCTCTGATGCTCTCTCCCTTCTCTGGAACTTGCCTCCTCTTTCGCGCGACCCTTCTTCATGTTACTAGCTCGGGAGCGACGTGGGTAGGAAGTCATTTGAGGCAGAAACACCCATTTCCCCTCTCGTTCTCCAGCCCTCGATCCGTTTCCTCTCGGCCCCAGGCCGCCGCTCCCCCTGAACCCTGCAGGGGGCGCTGTGGTTCGGTCCTCAGTCGGTGCCAACCCAAAGGGAGCCCCGGGCAGGAAACACAACAATCGGTCACGTGCCGGGGGGGGGTGTGGGCGCTCTCGCAGGGGTTGCTGGGACGGGGAAGGGAGGTCCACGTGGAGGGGGTGGAGCTCCCTGCAAGTTTTGGCGGGGCTGGCCAAGGGAGAAAAATACCCCAATTTGAGTTGTGATTAAAAAAGAAAAGAAAAGAAAAAAAAAAGGCAGCAGGGAGGGGGGGTGCGGCCCTCGGAGAGGCCTCGCGGGAGGGAGCGGGGGGCGGCCCCGGAGCCTCTCGCTGTGGAGCCGGGCGCCTGGGAAGAAGAACCCTGGCGCCGGGGCCGAGCGGCGGCGCCGGAAACCTCTGCGGCTTCAGGCTGGTTCCCCGCCCCCGGCCTCCGGAGAAGGGAAAAGTGGCCTCTCCACCGATGGTCTCATTTTGGTGCCATGTGGGGCTGGGCCCAGGCCAGCCCGGCAACCCGTGTTTACCTTTCCAAGAGACTCAGGAAGCCGCTCAGATGAATCCTCTCCCCCTGGGAAGAAGCCAAAACAAGCCTCCTTAAAAAAAAAAAATATATATATATATATATATTGATTTTTAGAGAGGAAAGGACAGAGAGTTAGAAGCATCCGGGCTGAGAGAGAGACATGGGCTGCCTCCTGCACGCCCCCTCCTGGAGACCAAGCCCGCAACCCAGGCACGTGCTCCAACCAGAAGGGAGCTGTGACCTCCTGGGTCAGAGGTCGATGTCCAGCCACGGAGCCACCAAGGCGGGGCCCAGCCTCCTCTTTTTCGCTTAACCCGGTCCTGCCTCACTGTTAGCGGTCTCTGAGCCCGAAGGGGCTTTAAAGAGGGTCTGGTTTTGCTTTGGGGGCAGGGGAAGCCGAGACCCGGCCAGGTGAAGGGCTGGCTGCGTGCTCTCTGCAGGCCATAGGCATTGCCTTCCAAGGAAGTAGGTCAAAGAAAGTGTGCTCCGCCTTGCTCAGAGCCCTAGAGCAGTGGTCGGCAAAGTCATTAGTCAACAGAGCCTGTGGCCTGCTGGCGGTGGTTTGCCAACCACTGCCCTGGAGGAACCGTAAAAGTGTTGTCTGCAACTCCATCTGCACCTTTAGCCAGAGGGCAAAAGGGAATGATCCTTATCCCATTGGGAATAAATCGGCAGGGGATGGTTTAGGAGCGTGATTTATGGGTCCTACAGGTTTCCTAGGTTCCCTCACAGCTGGCAGCTCCACTTTCTCCCTCTTGGCCCTTACTCCTGGCTGTCTAATGTTTTTGTATGTCTTAGTTCAAGGGTTACTACAGCTTCAAACCTAATGGTTTGCAAGCAAAATTTCTCTGTTCTTACTAGAAGATCTCTTACCAGGTTTCCTTGTTCAGGTTGATTGTCCACCTCATCCTGAGAATTAAGACCAAAATTCCACTCCCCAAATGCCAGCCTTTTGGCTTTGGGGGAGAAGAGCATGTTTTCTTTGTCTGGAGCATTGAAATCCTAGACTGGACTTTAGAGCTGTTAAGGTTCCAGGGAGAAAAAAAAAAAAGTGGGGGACAGATGTAAGATCGCCAGCTTTTTATTTTGCCTAGTGAGGACATTAATAAACTACCTTCACTAGTTGCTACTTCCTATCATCGTCATTACACAAAAGAAAGTACATTTTAATACACACACCATAGGAAGCATGTAATTTCAGAATAAAAAACAGTCGTAGGGCCGAAACTGGTTTGGCTCAATGGGTAGAGCTTTGGCCGGCAGACTGAAAGGTCCCAGGTTCGATTCCGATCAAGGGGATGTATCTTGGTTTCGGGCACATCTCCAGTAGGGGGCGTGAAGGAAGCGGCTGATCGATGTCTCTCTCTCATCCATGTTTCTAACTCTCCCTTCCTCTCTGTAAAAAAAAAAAAAAAAAAAAAAAAGGCCTTTTCTGCATTGACTGACTTCGGTACTATAATGACTCCCCACCCTTTTTGCTGCAATGACCAAGTTAAAGATTGCAGGAGACACGAAGCTCTGTCAAAGCCTAAAATACCTACTATCTGGATGTTTGTTGTTAATCCTCACTGGAGGAATATCTTTTCCATTGATTTTAAGAGTAGAAGGGAGGGAAGAGAGGGAGAGAGGAGAGAGAGAAACATCAATGTTAGAGAGCCTCATCAATCCATTGCTTCCTGCACGTGCCCTAACTGGAGCAGAGAACCTGCAATCCAGGTATGTGCCCTTGACCAGAACTGAACCCATAACCTTTGGGTTCATGGGCTGATAATGCCAGCCTTTGAGGGTACAGCTTGGCTGATAAATTATCCATTCCTTAACTGGGCCTTCAGACCTTCATAATCTAGTCTCCAAATCCACTTGACCAGCTTTGTCCTATATACTCCTCACTATCCAAGCTAAACTCCAGCCAACTTCTCCCATTTGCTCCAATATAGTCTTTTATCCCCTGCCTGCCCAATGTTCTCCTCCGTCTGAAATGTCCTCCTACAGTCTGAATCTTGAAGACCGACCTCAGTTATCATTTCCTCAATTCCTTCCAAGATAGTATGTTCTTTCTTCTCTGTGCTCCTAGACAACTTTCTTCTTCCCCAGGTTTCACTATTTTTTTTAAAAAATATATTTTATTGATTTACAGAGAGAAAGGGAGAGGGATAGAGAGTTAGAAACATCGATGAGAGACATCAATCAGCCGCCTCCTGCACGCCCCCTACTGGGGATGTGCCCACAACCAGGATACATGCCCTTGACCGGAATCTAACCTGGGACCTTTCAGTCCACAGGCCGACACTCTATCCACTGAGCCAAACCGGTTTTGGCAGGTTTTACTATTTTTTAAAAAAGATATATATTTTATTGATTTTTTACAGAGAGGAAGGGAGAAGGATAGAGAGTTAGAAACATAGATGAGAAAGAAACATCGATCATCGGGGATGTATATGCCCTTGACCGGTATCGAACCCGGGATCCCCCAGTTCGCAGGCTGATGCTCTATCCACTGAGCCAAACCAGCTTCGGCGTTTCACTATTTTTTATGCTACTGTTCTATGATTGTCACTCTCAAGGTCAAGGGTAGATGCTTTATCTTTAATATAACTGAATAGCTCATTTACTCATTCACTGAATATTTATGGAGTGCCTACTATGCACCAGGTATGGTTCTAAGTGCTGAGGATACAGCAGTGAATAAAGCATGAAGCTTACACTCTAAAAGGACAGAACAATAAATAAGGTAAATCACATGTTAGATGGTAATAAGTTCTATGGATGAAAATGAAGCAGACAAGGGGAGAGGGATTTGGAGGGGAGCTGTGAGTTTACGGAGGGTTGCTAGAAAAGATCTGATGAAAGGATATTGAGAGGATAGCTGAAGGAATGAACCAGGTGGAGGGAACAGGTGAAAAGACCTAAGCAGACATATGGCAGGTGTGTTTGAAAAACAACTAAGAGGTGTGGCAGGGGGTAGTAAAGAAAGGGAGAGCAGTAGGAGTGGAAGTCAGAGGCAGTACCAGGGGCCAGAGCCTATGCAGGCCACAATAATGATAATTTATTTTTCCTCCAAGTAAGACAGGAAGCCATGAGTTTTTTGTTGTCGTGAATCCTCGCCTGAGGATATTTTTTCCATTTGACTTCAGAGAAAGTAGAAGGGAGAGGAGGGATTAAGCCTGCCACCAAGGTCTGTGCCCTTGTCTGGAATTGAACCTGAGACCCTTCAGTCTGTGGGCCGATGCTCTAAACACAGAAAACCAGAGCTAGGGCACCATCACGTGAGTTTAGAAGGGAGAGAGAGAAAAAAACAACAACATGATCTCACGATCGCTATGGCTGTTGTGCTGAGAACAGACTTAAGTAGGGGAAGGCAAAGGTTGAAACAGAGAGACTAATTACCTGGTTACGGCAATAAAAAAGGGAGATACGGTGAGGACCTAGACCAAGGTTGCTGAGGTGTTGCTAAGGTATGTGATTCTGGATATATATCTTGAAGGCGAGTGGAACTGAAGGCTGATTGGATATAAGGAGAGAACGAAAGAGAGGAAGGCTGAAGAGAAAGGAGTGTGATTTTATTTTATTTTTATAAAATATTTTTGTTTTTTTACAGAGAATAAGGGGGAAGGGTAGAGAGTAAGAAACATCCAGGAGAGAGAAGCATCGATCAGCTGCGTCCTGCACGCCCCCCACTGGGGATGTGCCCGCAACCAAGGTACATGCCCTTGACCGGAATCGAACCTGGGACCTTTCAGTCTACAGGCCGAAGCTCTATCCAGTGAGTCAAACCAGCTAGGGCAGGAGTGTGATTTGAGATGTAAGTTTGAAATGCCTATTAGACACCCAAGTGCATATGTCTCCTGGGGAGCTGGATGTGTGATCCTGATGTGAGGGGATGCTTCCAGGAAGAAGAGGTACACTTGGGAGTTGGTCAGTGTGCAAGGTGGTATTGAGCAGTTTTGATACTGGAAGAGATCAGCATTTGGAATCACCTCCCACCACATCACATCCCCCCTTGGGGAACCCCTCCTAATCCCAATGCTTCCCTTGCAGACCTGAGGCCACAGAGTCTGGTGGAAGCTCTCCTGGCTTCCTACCCACTCACACCCAGGGTTTAAAATGCCCGTGCTCCCTGCTTTGGGGCCCACAAGGCAGAGACGTCGTTTTCATCAGAGGTTTTCACATTAGGCCAAGAATGTTAGTCTTCTTCATCTCCCTACGGGTTGAAAAGTGTATATATATATATATATATATATATATTTAATTTTTTAAAAAATATATATTTTATTGATTTTTCACAGAGTGGAAGGGAGAGGGACAGAAAGTCAGAAACATCGATGAGAGAGAGACATCGATCAGCCGCCTCCTGCACACCCCACACTGGAGATGTGCCCGCAAGCAAGGTACATGCCCCCGACCGGAATCGAACCCGGGACCTTTCAGTCCGCAGGCTGACGCTCTATCCACTGAGCCGAACCGGTCTTGGCAATATATCAAGTATATTTACCCAACAGAAAATAAAAACAACCTGATTAAAACGAAAAGCTTTTTCCCCACGCATTCTGGGAGGACTTGGTGGCCAAAGTTGCCTGGGAATTAACACACACACACACACACACACACACACACACACAATGAACACTGAGAGGTGACCAAGCTGAGCACCCTGGCGGGTCCCTCTCCCCAGCAAAGGCAAACACATTTCCCCCCGGGACCCCTGTGGCTCCCCCGCTTCGGGAGCCCCGGGTGCGGGCAGGAAGTGGCCGTTGGGAGAGAACTGTTGGTAGTTGGCGATGCCCATTCCAGGGCGGCGGCGGCGGCCCCCTCCCTGGGCGCGCAGCATGGACGGCACCCCCGGTGGCCACCAGAGGTGCGTCCGGGCCTGACCCGGCTCCCTCCGAGACAAAGGACTGAGGGTCCTCCCGCCCCGCTGCGGGGCCACCGGGGAGCGGAGCGGGCGGCGGGCCGGAATGCCACCCGGGAACCACCCCCAGGGCCCCCGGGGAGACTGAGTCAGGCTCGGGTGCGGGAGGCGGGCGGGGCTGCAGGGGCCGCTGGCCCGGGGGCAGGCCGGGGCGGGGGGCGAGGGGCCCACGCCCGCCCCGGGCGGCTTGCCGGCCGCACCCCCTCCCTCCCTTCCTCCCTCCCCGTTCCATTCTCTCGCGCTCCTTTCCCCCCCGGGAGCCGCCCTCGCCCTTTCTCCCCTCCCCGCCCCCCGCCCGCAGCCCACCTTCACCCCGCTCCTCCGCGGGCTCCGGCGGCCGCGCCCCCGATCCCCGGCCTCCCCGCGCCCCCGCCCGCCCCCTCGCGGCGGCGGCCGCCCCTTGCACAATAGCGCGCCCGCCCCCCGCCCCCCGCCCCCCGCCCCCCGCCCCCCGGCTCGCTCCCGCCCGCGGCCCGCCCCGCGCATGCGCCCTCCGGCCGGCGGCGGCGGCTGCGGCAGCGTCGGCGGCGAGCGGCTCCGTTTTTTTAAAGGGAAACGCTGAGGCGCCTGGGGTGACTGTGGGGGAGGGGACCCCGAGCGGCGGAGACCCCCCGAGGGGAGGCGACAAGACCCCCCTCCCGGAGGAGGAGGAGGAGGAGGAGGAGGAGGAGGAGGGCTCGGGGCGGGACCCATTCCTCCCACCCCCCCCCGTCCCGAGGAGGTGCGGGGGGGAAATGGAGGCTCGGGGCGGCTGAGGCGAGCTCGGGGCGGGGGGCCGGGCGGGGACGGGGGGTGCGGGGTGGGGAGACGAGGCGGGCCCGGCCGGGCCAGGGGGGGCCGCCGCGAGCGCCGGGGATGAGCTCGGGGGCGGCTCGGGGCGAGCTCCTGCCTCTGAGGCGGCGGCGGCGGCGGCAGCAGAGGCGGCGGCGGGGCCCCCGTGGGCCGGCGGCGGGCCTCAGCCGCGGCCTCCACGCGTCCGCACGCCGGCGCGATGGCGCCCGGGCCCCGGAGGCGCCGCGCTAGCCGAGGCCCGCGGCCGCGCTGCTGAGGCGAGCCCGCCAACTCCCCTCCCCCGCGCCCGCGACCCCCCGCACCCCCCGCGCCCCGTCCCCGCCCCCTCCCAGTCGCGGGCCCCGCGCCGCCCCGGACCACGATGACCATGAGATCCGCCGTGTTCAAGGCGGCCGCGGCCCCGGCCGGCGGCAACCCCGAGCAGCGCCTGGACTACGAGCGCGCCGCGGCGCTGGGCGGGCCCGAGGACGAGGCCGGCGCGGCCGAAGCCCACTTCCTCCCCCGGCACCGTAAGCTCAAGGAGCCGGGGCCGCCGCCGGCCTCCGCCCAGGGCGGCAGCCCCGCGCCCTCGCCGGCCGGCGGCGGCGGCGGCAAGGGCCGCGGCTTGCTCCTCCCGGCCGGCGCGGCCCCCGGGCAGCCGGAGGAGAGCTGGGGCGGCTCGGTGCCCTTGCCCTGCCCGCCCCCGGCCACCAAGCAGGCCGGCGTCGGGGGCGAGCCCGCGGCCGCCGGCGCCGGCTGCAGCCCGCGGCCCAAGTACCAGGCGGTGCTGCCCATTCAGACCGGCTCTCTGGTGGCGGCGGCCCAGGAGCCCACGCCCTGGGCCGGGGACAAGGGTGGGGCGGCCGCCCCGGCTGCCACCGCCTCGGACCCAGCGGGACCCCCACCACTACCTCTGCCCGGGCCGCCGCCCCTCGCGCCCGCCGCCGCCGCCGCCGCCGCCGCCGCCGGGACGCTGGCGGCCAGCGAGGGCAGATGGAAGAGTACGAGGAAGAGCCCTCTCGGGGGAGGCGGCGGCTCGGGAGCCTCCAGTCAGGCCGCCTGCCTCAAGCAGATCCTGCTGCTGCAACTGGACCTCATCGAGCAGCAGCAGCAGCAGCTGCAGGCCAAGGAGAAGGAGATCGAGGAGCTCAAGTCCGAGAGAGACACGGTACGGGAGGGGTTAATCGGCGCTCGGGCCCCGGGGCGCGTTGTGCGCATGCTCAGGGGCGGGCGGGCGGGCTGGGGGGGAGGGGGCTCTAGGAGGTTAAGGTATCCCCTGGTTCGGGGTTAAGGAGGCTGACCACCACCAGCCAAGGAGGACCTTGGGTGCCGGGGTCCTGGGGAGCCAGGCTCCCGGACACGTTGGGCTGGAGGGAAGGGTTAAAGGGCACCCCCCTCCTGTGGGGGGTGGGGGGGGGTGGGAAGGGAAGCGTGCAGGTGCCAAAGGGTTAATTTAAAATGACAGCGCCGGACTTGTGGGAAAGATGCCGAGAGCGGGGAGGGGGAAGCCCTGATTTGTGCAGGATGGGGGGGTGGGG
>JAAGEH010000016.1:664250-805217 GCA_011751065.1 Lasiurus cinereus | reverse complement strand
GCAATGGTGGGGTGCTCCGCGGCGGCTTTCTGGAAGGGGTTAAATGAAAGAGCTGGCTCTCCGGAGGAGAGGGACCCGGCAGCTGTTGCGCTAGCCGCTGCTGTAGCATCTCTGGATGGGGGGGGGGGGGGTTAGGCCTGTTGATTGGCAGGAGGAAGGGCAGAGGTGATTCACAGTGGAATCCCCATTTCAGTTTTCTTCAGTGATATTAAGAGAAAGACTGCTTTCAATTTCAGTTTTTGTGTGTGTGTGTTTTTTTTTAAATAGGAATCTAAGACCTGACCCACTGACCGGCTCCCTTGTGTAAGAATGGTATTTAGCTCGGCTGGTGTGGCTCAGTGGATAAGAGTGTCAGCCTGCAGATTAAAAGGGTCCCAGGTTCGATTCTGGTCAAGGGCACATGCCTAGGTTTGCCGGCTCGATCCCCAGCAGGGGACAAGCGGGAGGCAGCCAGTCAAGGATTCTCTCTCATCATTGATGTTTCTCTCTCTCTCTTTCCCTCTCCCTTCCTCGCTGAAATCAATAAAGATATATTAAAATAAATAAATAAAAAGAATGGTGTCTAGAGGCTGGAAGATTTTAAGGCATCAGGGGAAAGTGAGCTTATTAAATGTGTTATGTAGACCCCCTCCATCCCCCCAGAGTCTCTCTATTTTAGAATCTTAAGGTAGCAGGGAAGTCATTTACTACTTATTTGTACTTCTGAGCCGCCTTAAGGGCACCTTATGTGCTGAAACATATTCCTTCAGATATCAGGAAAGCTGTGGCGATGGGCTATTACTGTGCTAGCATACCTTGCAGCTGCCTAAAAATAAACATGGTTTCTACAATTGTGTTAAGGTTGCAGCAGTCTCTGCGTGCTCTCCCCCTCCCTCTCCCTCTCTCTCTCCCTCTCTCTCTCTCTCTCTCTCTGTTTGTGCCAAGGGCTGAGCAAGGGAGCAGAGGACTATTCATTGTGTTTGCTTTCCAAATGAATTGCATTAGGCAGCGGCTGTTTTATTGCAGAATGCATTCTGCAAGGTGGAATGGAAGCTGGGGGAGATTTCATTAAAATACCTCATGGTGTTGATTTGTGGAAGTTACTCAACATGGAGGTGGCCCTGCTCAGCTACTGTACTGCAGTCCAGGGGTGTGATGGTACTATAATTACAACACACCATGTCCATACATGGCGGTGGGGGGGGAGCAGGAGAAGAAATCAAGGAAATGTCACCCACAGACCATGGTTAAGTAATGTTAAGGCTGCGAGTCAAAACAGAAGGGGATGAGATGAGAGTTTGGTGACAGAGGGGCTCTGCTGATGGTGAGGTTTCTGCTCAGTTCCTGAGGTAATGGCCTCTCTGCAGATTTTCCTAGGCAGGAAAAGGGAGGTGAGTTAAGGATAGAGTGTCAGTCTGAACTTGGCATTCGCTGCTTCTGTTGTGGATTGCAATCTTAGTGTCGTTTAAGCTTGTTTCTCTTCTTCCAGTTGTTGTTTGGCCTCTGCTGAAATCTGTGTACAGCCAAGTAGATGTGACGGAGGCAACATTAATATCACTGTCTACCCCAAATAAGATCATATTTATAGGGTATAAGTAGCACAGTTGGCACCTTTTCTCAGGACATTTTAATGTGACGTTTTCAGTGATAAGAGACTTCCATTTTCTATTTGATTCTGTAGTTCTCCTTTTCGAGTTTAAAAGACTACTTTTAGTCAGTATTCAGGTAAATAGGTATAATTTTCTCCCGTTATCCCAAGTGCAAAGCAGCAAAGCAGTATGCATATTTCATCACTGATAGGATTTATGGTAATACTTTCTATTTCAATTCTTCCAAATTAAATGTTCATTGTTTAGATGACACCCATCCACCCAACCCAGACACCTTTCAAATACTACTACAATCCCTATTGGCACTGTGACTGTGTGAGCTTTTAATTCCTTCTCAATGCACTCTTTGGACTTTGCCCTTGAGTATAGATAGAGAGGCTAGGATTTGGAGAACCCTAGGGCCTCCTGAAAGAACCTAAGGTTAATTCTGGAAACTACCAAGCCGACTTGAAGCCACATGGTTAGCAGCAGCAGAGACCATGCCATTTAAAAGGCATGCTGTGGCCCCTCCCAGTGAAGAGGCTCTGATTTCAGAAGAATGAACTACAAATCCCGACGTCCCTAGGTTAGCCCCCCAAATTAAGCAACGTAATATCCCTTGTCTTCTCTGTGGTGTTTAAGGAAAACTGTTTAAACTAATGTCTGCCTGTTAAAAATAAGTTGAATTACTGTGGTCCATGGAAAGAGGTAGAAGACCATATGGACTCCTACATGGCCTAACTACCTGCGTTTAATTTTTCGTGTATTAAGTCTGCATTTTGCCACTCTCTTTTAGCTCCTTGCTCGGATTGAACGTATGGAAAGGCGGATGCAGCTGGTAAAGAAGGATAACGAGAAAGAAAGGCATAAGCTGTTTCAGGGCTATGAAACTGAAGAGAGAGAGGAAACGGAGCTATCTGAGAACATTAAATTGGAGTGCCAGCCAGAGCTCTCTGAGACATCCCAGACTCTGCCTCCCAAGCCTTTCTCATGTGGGCGGAGTGGAAAGGGCCACAAAAGGTGTGCTGATCACTTTGTTCTGCTGTCTGGACATGACGAGGACACTTACTTCCAGTGACTGGCAGTAGGGGATTGGGACTTACAAATTAGTTTTACTACAACCGCATTCTGAACTATGAGGTCTTCAGTGTTGAGAAAGTATCTGGAAACATTTTTGTGCATGCTGTAAAAGTCTGTTAGGAACTTGTTGGTCACAGTAGTAATTTCAGAATGCAGAGTACATCATAAAGAGAATGGACAACAAATGTGACAGCTGAGTTTCTTAAAGAAAACTATAGCAGTTCACTTCAAGTCAGGGAGTGTTAAATTCCTTCATTGTGCTAGGTATTGGTGGATATAAAAAAGTAAGGTCCAAAAAAAAAAAAAAAGTAAGATCTAACTGCCCTTGGACTCAAAGAGATTAGCTGAAAGGATGGCATAAGTTTTAAAAACTAAGAATTCGGCTGCAATAAAATACGCAGATAGACAACAGGAAGACGAACTAAGTTTTGTAAGATTTAGGGATAGTAAAGATGGTTTTGAGTTAAGTAGGAGATGGATTTTGAAAAAGAATTAGAGACTTTAGGTTGCTAAAAAGAAAAGGAGATGGCATTCTAGGAATGTGGGGTAGTGGAGGGTGAGGGGGGGAGTAGTAAGAGAAAGAGAGCCAGATAGCAAGAAAACAGAAATAGAGGTTGTAACTATCGTAGTATAGGATTAGGAGGGTGGGAGGAGAAATAAGAGACTGGTCTTTGATTGACGGTAATGAAATAAGCCAGAATGTATTGGCACCTAATATTAGCTTAAGGGTCTTGAATAAAATAGGGACCTTTTTAGATTTAGTAGGCAATAGAATACTATAGAGGTTTTTAAGCATGGAGACTCACTTGTTCAATAAACATTTACGAAGGCTCTCTTACCTATACTGTTAACGCATGAGACCATTCCTGCTTATGACTGCCAAAAGAACCTAGATATTTAGATACCTGAATACAAGCTAGTTCCCTTACCCCAAAATGAAATCAAGTCAGGTTTTATCCACGAGGCAATGAATTGTATTATGTTTTCTCCCCTAATAGGAAATCCTCATTTGGAAGTACAGAAAGAAAGATTCCTGTTAAAAAGCTGGCTCCTGAATTTTCAAAAGTCAAAACAAAAACTCCTAAGCACTCTCCCATTAAAGAGGAACCCGGGGGTTCCTTGTCTGAAACTGTTTGTAAGCGTGAACTGAGAAGCCAAGAAACTCCAGAAAAGACCCGGTCTTCAGTGGACACCCCGCCAAGACTCTCCACTCCCCAGAAGGGACCCGGCACCCATCCCAAGGAGAAAGCCTTCTCAAGTGAGATCGAAGATTTGCCGTACCTTTCCACCACAGAAATGTATTTGTGTCGTTGGCACCAGCCTCCCCCATCACCGTTACCATTACGGGAATCCTCTCCAAAGAAGGAGGAGACTGTAGCAAGTAAGGCATAGAGAACACTTGCTCTTATACCCTAGTGGTGGCGGTCAAGCTAACAAGTGTGAAAATGCCCTTGGCATTTTTTAAAAAGTGCAATCAATAAAGCAGAGTTCTGTCAAGAATGAGTAAGTTAACAGCCAGAGACAGACACTGTGCAGGCATTGCAAATAGATGGAATCACAGCAAAGTGTGCTCAATGTATTTGCCTGCTTACAACACTGGGAGATGTGTTTGCCAGTAAGTTGCTCGTCACAAGAGCACCAGACTTGGGGGGTGTAATCTCCGGCAACTTGCATGCCCTCTGAAAGAAGGGTTTTCTGTGCTGTGAAATGCATAGAACTTATACTTTGCTATGCACGACTGTTCCTGCAATTGATATTGTGTGAAACCTGGGAGGGTGGTCTTTGGGTGTTCTCAGGGGCCAATGGTAATTTTTGGGTTGGGGAGCCAGCTTGGGGTGGGGAATTTCACCTGGGCCTCCGCTCTTTAACTACATAAACATTTATCTGTATCTCTATGTCCCGGTCTGGGTGGGGGGGGGCAGGAGGAATCTACAAAAGACCAACAGTCTTACTTTATCTTACTATACTTCACAAAGGTTCTAAATGTGAAGAGTTTACTTGGATTGCAGTAGCCCATTGGTTGTTCATATATTTAAATAAAATGGTCTACAAACTATTTTTCAAACAATAAGGACTATCTTGGGATATCTGAGCTGCTTGGGGAGGGTGTGGGGTGTGGGACCTTGGTCTTCATTCCCTTTTTTCTTTATGCCTTCCACACAGAGGTACTCCCCTATCTCCTACATCCATCAGGAACTGCCATGTGCCTTCCATTGTGTAACGTTAGTCTGTGACAGTCACTGTGGGTGCTCCGGGTGATGGTGCGGGAAGCCTTCTTGAATAGAGCTGCAGCCCCGAGTTTCTACCACTGTGTCTTGCCCCGGCAGGGATGGGGATGGGAATCCATTCCAATAAGATAAGAGCATTCTCCAGGCTTTGTCAGGCTGTTCTGGTTACAAAATGAAGTGGGGAAGGTAGATGACTCTTTTCAATGATCTAAAACTCATTCGGCCTCACATTTTGAGTACATGACATAGACCAGGGATCCTGACCTAGGTTTAGGTTTTTTTGTTGGTTCAGTCAGTTGAACAGGTTCATCTTTAAGTTAACCTTCTTGCTGTCATGGCAATACTGTGTAACGAGAGAAACCGTGAAGCAACTTCCCATCCGGGATTGGGACATAGCTTGGTCCAGAGCTGTTCTATGTGACTGGCTGTTTTTGAAAACCGTATCTGCCCTAGGACAGAAAATTTGAAGCACCTCTGAGATGATGGGCACGGCAGGCAGTATAGAAGGAGTCTGATTGAGGGGGGGAGGGGGGATCCCAGCCCTTTGAGGAGCCTGAGTTGTGAATAACATGTGAATCCTTATTCTTGATGCCCTATCTCAAGAGGAAGTCTCAATGGCTTGTTCTAAGGAAGCCACAGTCTTTGTGCATGTTGTTCAGGCTGGACCAGCGAGGTAGTTTGTGTGGAGGGAGGAGGGAGCTGTTTCAGAAGACTACATATGTAAGTTTTGAGAACACTGATCTTTTATTTGAAAAATAGGGTCAACTTTTACTCACCTGCCATGTTCTGAGTTTAAGGTTTGATATCCTTGGCCATCAACTGTTGCAGGGAAACCACCCTAAATAATGAAGAAAAGAAGTCGTCTCAGTGTAAAAAAAAAAGTGGTGGGCTTATTTTCTTTTCTTTTGTCTGTTGTTCCCTCTTCCCCTCCCCCAGAGAGAAATTCTCAAAAGAGCAACTCAAAAAAAACCAAATGGCTTCCTAGTGAGAACGTCAGTGATGCTCCTCTCCTCCATTTTGGGTATGGGCTTTTTTTCTTTTTACACTGAGATGATTCTTCTTTCCTGCATTATTTAGGGTGTCTGATGCCATCAAGTGTTGCAGGAGAAACTTCAGTCTTGGCTGGTGAGTAGAATAGGAATTGTGCCGGCTGGGCCTGGGGGTTGGGGGGGTGGGATGGTGGACGGTTGGGAGCTGCGTTCCCCATCATCTGGATGTGGGAGAGTGAGACTCCTTGGTGTATGGTTCCACTGTAGACTTCACCATGACTACAAATTTCAGTTGTTTTTCAGGAACTGCAATAGCATCCATTATATGAATTGTCAGGTATTGGCTTAGGGTTTTTTTCTTGTGATCTTGTGTTTGGCAGACTGCAATGGCATTGTAGGTTTTTTTTTATACCATAGGGAGGACACTGAATATGGCTTCAGGGGAGGCCATAGAATGGATTCCTATCACTTGGTAACTTTGTCTAACTGGGGAGAGACCTCTTGTCCTAGTGTATAGGAAGAGGGTTTTGTGATCTTTGGATTTAAGAGTGGTTCCACCCCTCCTCCCTTTCTTTTTCTTTTTCTCTTTTTTTCCTCTAGTTCCTTCTTGGAGGGACCACTCAGTAGAGCCTCTAAGGGACCCAAATCCTTCAGACCTTTTGGAGGTAGGTACCCAAGACCTGTTAGTGGAAGGTAGGGAGAGACAGTAGAAATGGGAGTATAACGTGAATATGTCATAATAACTGTATGAATGAGCTAAATAAAACTTTAAACCCAGAAGGTTACTTGAGAGATTGTCCACTCCAACTCTTTGTATAGATGAGAAAACTGAGGTCCACGGGTGGTTAAATAATTTAGCTAGGGAGAGTTAAAAGCTAGAGTTCATGTTAAGTAGAAAAGTTAGCATGTTCTACCACTCAGTAACAAAATTCCAATCTCATTTGAGTCTTAAAAGTTTGATATTTATTTTAAACTCTGATTCTTATCAAGTATGGGGGGTTTATAACTGTCTCACGAGTTGTTTTAGTGTAACGTGATTTCCACTTTGGAAAGTTATAGAAATGCCTTTGGAATTTGGAGATTCCACAAGGGTGGGGGGAGGGGAAGGAGAATGTGTTTTATTGATTGTGTTACCAGGAGGTTCCCATAATATCCATAGAGCTCACAGACTCCGGTGGGACCTGAAGCTGAAAGGTTTTACCTTCCTGGAAGCCGGAAGGGGATTAGTGTGTATGTGTGTCACATGGTGATAAATAGCTCATCAGCTTCTGTTCTTTACGCAGAACCTAGATGACAGTGTGTTTTCAAAGCGGCATGCAAAGCTGGAGCTGGATGAAAAGAGGAGGAAAAGGTGAGGCTACAGATGTTCATCCTGGGGACAACTGAGCCCTAGGACCCTGACACCTCTCATCCGTGCTGTGGAGAGTCCTGGATCTCTTAACACTCTTAAATTACTGGCTTCCCAGTTGGTTGAGTATCTTTGTTTGAAGTGGTAGTTGTAGGTAAAATGTTTGGCTTCTTTTTCTCCGGTGTGCCCTTTCTCAGTTCCACTCTCTGTTGGACATCAGCACATGATTGGAACCGCTAGACCTAAACAGTGTTCTGTAAGCAGGCAGGCAGTTCTCTCTAACATCCTCCCCTCTCCCCCCAGTCGAGAAGAGTCAGCAAAGAGCTCCCTAGCATCTGGATTGTGGGAGTTGCTTTTATAGTGAAGGTTTTCAGTAATGTTGGGTTTGTTTGTTTTGTTTGTCTGGTTTGTTTTTCCCAGATGGGATATTCAGAGGATCAGGGAACAAAGAATTTTACAGCGACTGCAGCTCAGAATGTATAAAAAGAAAGGAATTCAGGAATCTGAGCCTGAGGTTACCTCATTTTTCCCTGAGCCAGATGATGGTAAGTTTTGTCTATCTAAAAGAATAGATTTCCTAAAAAAATATATATTTTATTGATTTTTTTTACAGAGAGGAAGGGAGAGGGATAGAGATTTAGAGACATCGATGAGAGAGAAACATCAATCAGCTGCCCCCTACTGGGGATGTGCCCACAACCAAGATACATGCCCTTGACCAGAATCGAACCTGGGACCCTTCAGTCCGGAGGCCGACGCTCTGCCCACTGAGCCAAATCAGTTAGGGCAAAAGTAGAGTTTTTTAACGAAGAAAAAGGACACAAGGTTCCAGACTACAACTTGTTCTGAATGAATGAACAGTATGTTGGAGCAGATGTAGTTGACAGACATTTCTCAACTACGTCACTAACAACGTTGCATTTGGCTTTCTTCCCTAGTTGAAAGTTTGATGATTACTCCCTTCTTGCCTGTTGTAGCATTTGGACGACCATTACCAAAATTAACTCCACAGTAAGTATAAAGGGTTCTTTTCCCCCTCCCCTCTCAGGTAGCTTGATACTTGACCTCCCTTTCAGACTGTATGCAAACCTGGATGTAAGTGGAATGGGTGGCTTAGGGTATAGCCATGGTTCTTTGAAAGAAGTGAGACGACCCGGGCAATTAGCTTTTGCAGTGATAAGATTCCCAAGCCCAGAAATAGGAGGATTTGTTTTTAAAGTTAGAAATAGATTATACAAGTGATAAGATTCCCAAGCTCAGAAGTAGGAGGATTTGTTTTTTAAGTCAGAAGTGGATTATTCAATCACTTTGAGGCAGGAAAGACAGTCCAAACTTGGGACTTTGTAGTCAGGGCTAGGACTGGTGAGGGACATTGTATTTTTTTCATTTATTCTCGTGTCCACACTGAATCCCTCTATTCTTGGGCGTTGATTTCCTTATCCTTTTTGCCAGGAATTTTGAGCTGCCCTGGTTGGATGAGCGTAGCCGATGCAGGTTGGAGATCCAGAAGAAGCAAACACCTCACCGGACGTGTAGGAAATAACCGTGCTGGCAAGAACCTTCTGTCTTCAGATAGTTGTAGCGTGCCATTCCCAGAGAGTGGCAGAGACCTGTTTATGTGACCTGTGTCCTCATGTATGTTATTCACTGATAATGCCCTTCCATACTCCCTTGATCTTGGTTTTGTTTTCATCATTCTGATTTCACAACAACTTTTTCATTGGGCTAATTGTGAGTTATAGAAGGTGATTGGGACATCTTTTCCTCTTTGGGGGAAAGGAGCTCTCAAGCTGCAGGGTGGCAGATTGGGAAGCTTGCAGGGTCTGCTTCTGTACATTTGCCTGAGTTAAAGGGGTAAAAGGGCTCTTTCATTTCACTCGTGGAAATAAAGCATCCCCTGCCGTTCGATCTGTGCTGCATGGCACTCTTCTTGCCCTGGTATACCCTTCCATGTAGTTCGAGTATAGTGGTTTTTACCCTAAAACAAAACAAAACAAAACAAAACCCAACACCATGAGCTTAAGGACCAGAGGAGGAATAATTGAAGTGATGAAGCAAGTCATCTTCACAGGGTAGAAGTGTTTGGAGAGTTTGTAGGTAAATGTCTGAAAAGACAGTTCGCTTAGAACTACTGTGATATAGCCATGTGGCAAAGGATGTTTGGCTGTGTTTTTTCTTTTTTCAGTTAATGGGTAACTGAATTTCTTCCCCCACCCCTCAAAAAATAAAATCTTCGGAAAATAGAATGGGGATGGTTACTTGTGGACAAGTTACGGCTCTAAACGAAAGCAGTTGACATTTGGGGATGGCCTGCCAGAACCTATATAGATGTCCTGTGTCACATCACTTCTCAAGTATTCCTTTATCGGGCTTTATCCTTTTAGCTGAGCTCTTGGTGGTGGGATAGAGATTTAGGGAGGGAGGGGGGTGTATGTGGAAATATGTGCTTCCTTTGGCTGGCAAATGTCTACATCTTTAAACCAACAGATGTACCTAATGAGCTTCTCTATTCACTTTGTAAAAACTGATATGTATGTGTACCATCTTGGTCCCCCCTCCCCCCCCATCCCTCACCACCACTGTCACCACCGCCACCACACACATACCCCTTTTGTTAAAAAATGTCAGCCCAGCACTCTGGGCCACTTTGGTCTCAGTGTAAGTTCCCTGTAACTATCTGGAAGGAAAACGGAGCCAAGACCTCTGGTCTTAAATATATAGGAATTGCCTTTCTTTAGTCTTCAGGACCACTGTGTGCAAACAAGTAGGGGCCTAATCTAGAAGACAGGGTCTTTTATCCTTGAAGAGAGTATGTCCCCAGATTATTAGCACTTTTAGAGGAGAAGCCAAGGTATGTAGGGTGTGTGGCCGGCCCATCAGGGGAGCATGAGAGAGTGGAATACCATTGGGGGAAGAAAAGAGAAGTTCCTCAGGGGCCTCACACTGCTAGAACTTTCTGTGAGATGTTCATCTGCTCCCTGGGTTTGACTTAAAAGAATTATTCTGGCAGCACATGTAGTATTCTTGGATGATCTTGCTGCTCTTATTTCTCCGTGTGTGTGTGTGTGTGTGTGTGTGTGTGTGTGTGTGTGTGTGTGTCTGTGGCTTTGGGTTTTCATTTGTAACTCCATCTGCTTAGGAGAGTGGGCTCTCCACAAGGGAACCTGCTATGAACTTGGTTCGTTGCAAAAATAGAGAGAGAAATAGGACTTATTCCACTAGGGGCTCTCGTCTCACACCTTGAGAAGAGGAAGATTTCCAGAAAAACGGCCAGATTTTCTTTGTTCTCCATCATTTTAACATGGCAAGCTGTTTGGTTTTCCTACTCTGACCCATGTTATGTTTATAATGTGCCCAAGAAGGAAAAAGAGCAGTTAGTGTCTTTACTTTGTTCCTTGATTCCTCACAGTTTCTTCTTGATTTTCAGCATTTTTATTGGATCCCTAATTTGGGTATGAGTTAGCAAATTAATCTTTTGTTTGTGCCCTAACCAGGGGACTCCCCAGATTCAGAATTTGAGTTAGATGAAGAGGAATCCATGAGGTGCTAATAGCCAGACTTAATTGGATTCTATTTCCTTGGTTCTCCCTCTACCTAGAACTTCTTATTTTATTGTCCCCTCTTTTAGATCAATTCTCCTTTGATTTGGATATATTGAGGCTTGTTGAGAAGGATTTTGGAGAGTAGATTAGCAAAGTTCCAAGAGTGAAATTACAGTGTGTTAAAAGTGTGGGGGGAAAATTAATCTTATTTTTTTCCCTACATGGGGTACAACACTGTGAAATTCAGTCTTCAACTGAAGGCCCTGCAGTTCTCCTAAAACATAGACCTTTGTTTCTTTCTTTAACAAAGTTTAAGCTAGCGTTAATTAAAGAAATTGCTTGTCTGTCCACTTCAGCTTTGTTTTAAGCCCATTTCATATTGTTGTCTGTGTTGTAATTCATACTTTTGATACCATTTCTGATGTGTAAAATTGGTTGTCTTGTAAATATCTTATAAAGAGTTCAATTGTAAATAAACTATTGTGGCTGTTAATTTTTGAACCTCTGCTTCAATTTATTTTATTGGGAAGCATTAAACAATTCTGTTTGTAGATTTTATTTATTTTAATATACTTTATTGATTTCAGAGAGGAAGGGAGAGGGCCAGAGAGAGAAACATCAATGATGAGAATCATTGCTCGGCTGCCTCTTGCATGCCCCCTACTGGGGATATATCACACAATCTGGACTTGTGCCCTGATCCTGGCCAGAACCTCCTGGTTCATACCTTGATGCTCAACCACTGAGCTATACTGGCCGGCCTTTTTTTTTTTTTTAACATTAAATCATACATCCTTCATTTTGAACGAGGGCAGTTGGAACTAGATTTACCAGTTGTCACATTTGGCAACTTGTTTAAACAGTTGAGATCTGTTTGGATCCTGGTTCTATCTCTGAAGGCATTGAGAATGCCTTCTAGTTTCATATTGCCTGTGACTCTGATAAGCATCAGGATCCTTAATCATAACTTGTAAAGATATTACACATGACAGAATCCTGTGTTGTGCCAGTGACCTTATTCTGGCATAAAGGTGTATTCTTGTAGGTGCTCTAATAACTTAGCTCACATATCTTGCATGTCATTATGGTCCAAAGAAAGTACAAGTGGGGCAAAAGGTTTACAGTTGTCTTTATGGAATACAGTAATTAATAAATAGCAGTACAAGAATAAACTCGCGCGTACTCACAACTGTAAACCTACTTTTGCTCCACCTGGAATACTGATTTTTTTTTCAGTGCTGACAAATGCCTTGCCAAAATCAAAGCATTTCCTCATCTGGTTACCAAGGAAATCATGTCCCTACATTGAACCAGTGACGGTTCCTAATCGTCCCTTTTTAAAGTCAGTTGTAAAATTTTGTAAAAGAGTAGCATCAGGCCAGCCTGCACTTTGGGGAGCGGTGCTGGCTAGGGCGCAGAGAGACACGAAGGAAGAGGAAATGAGGACGAAGCGAAAGTGCAGGAGTAAATCCTCGGGCTTCACCTCGCCCTTTCGCCTAAAATGGGCCGGTGTGGCAATCCCGGAGGTGCAGCACTGCTGCAGATGTTTACCTGGATTCGTGATCTCACCAGACAAACGCAGTAACCTGATTTGCTCCCAACGTGGGCAGAAACAAGAAATCGGAAAAAAAAAAAATAAGCAGCAACAGCTCTAATGCCGCAGTGAAGCTGTGACAGGTCCACGCCTTCCCCTCGCAGAGCCCAAGATGGCCGGGCGAGCCGCCTCCAGCGGCGACCCAAACGCCGATCCCCCTCGCCCCGAGCTTTCTACCCAAAGGAAGTCAGAGGCTCGCCACGCCCCCTGACGCAACCGATTACGTAATCCCGCCCGCCCGCAAACGTGCCGCAGCGCGCTGGGCCCGCCCCGCCCCCCGCTGGGCCCGCCCCGCCCCCCGAGCCCGGCTCCCGGAAAGCGGGCGGTCAGCGGCCTCACGTGAAGCATGCTGGGACTAGCTTCCTCGCCTCCCGGCGGCCCCTGCGACGGGCGTACGTCAGGAACTGGCCGGGGGCGGCCGTTCTCCGTAAGATGGCTGACCGGCGGCGGCAGCGCGCTTCGCAGGACACAGAGGACGAAGAGTCTGGTGCTTCCGGCTCCGACAGCGGCGGCTCGCCGGCTCGGGGCGGCGGGGGCTGCAGCGGGAGCACTGGAGGCGGCGGCAGCGGTTCTCTGCCTTCCCAGCGCGGAGGCCGGGCCGGGGCCCTCCATCTGCGGCGGGTGGAGAGCGGGGGGGCCAAGAGCGCCGAGGAGTCCGAGTGTGTGAGTGCGCGCGGGCGGCGCCCCCGGCGGCCTGCGGGCCGGGGGCGGGGTGTGGGCGATGCCGGGAGGCGGAGAGTCGGGGGTCGCTGCCGAGGCCCCTGGTGGTGGTGGGAGCGGAGGGCGGCTCCCCCCGGGCGGGCTGCATCCGGAGCCCCCAGGGAAGAGGCGGGGCCGGGGGCTCCCGGGGGGAGTGCGGAGCCGCTGCGGAGCCGCCGCGAATGCTTTACTCCGAAGCGGGGCTTGAGGCCAAGAGCCCGCGCCTCCCTCCCTCAGATGCTCCTGGTCCGAGAGGCGCCGTGGCTCGCCGCCTCCCTCTTTGGCCGTTTTCGTGTTGAGTCTTCAGCTCTGCGCCCTCTGGAAATCACCGCACTAACCCATGGCTTCTTCCTTGCAGGAGAGTGAAGATGGCATCGAGGGCGACGGTGAGTAGCATCATGGTGGCAGTTTTTGCCCCCAAAACTCGGGTCACCTCTATTCCCGGCAGTGGACATCTCAGGATGTTAGGGATTTGGGGGGGGGGGTGGAGAGCGGTACCGAGTGGCTCTTTGTAGCATAATCCTCAAGAGCATAACGTTTCAGCAAGTATGTATGCTCTTAGGCAAGTCCCTCTCTGAGCCCGTTTTCCCTCTGTAAAAATGGGGACCACAATTTTACCTACTTAATAGGTCGGTATCAGATTTACATTATGTTTAGCAGTCAGGAAATGTAATTATAATCATTTCTGTTATTTTTTTTTTCCCCTTGACCTATTTCTGTTTTCTTTTCAGCTGTTCTCTCGGATTATGAAAGTGCGGAAGACTCAGAAGTGAGTGTGATAGGCTTTTTTCCCTTTGGTGTATATATTTAAATGTGTAAATTAAGTTAAAAAGACGTGTGTATGTGTATACATATACTACATTTATACGTGTATATATACATATATGCATGCCTGTGGTTCAAAATTATCATGACCTACTTGTTACTCTTCTTTTGCATTCTTTCTGCTTTGGAAAAGCTGACACATAAGGTCTTCTTAACATTTTTAATTTTATTTATTGATTATAGAAAGAGAGAGAAACACCAATGTGTTGTTTCAAGCATTCATTCATTCATTGGTTCTTGTATGTGTCCTCACTGGGGATCGAACCTGCAACCTTGGCGTACTGGGGTAATGCTCTAACCAACTGAATTACCAGGGCCCAAAAGGTCTTGTTCCTTTAGAGCAGGGGTGGGAACCTTTTTTCTGACAAGGGTCATTTGGATATTTATAACGTCATTTGCGGGCCATACAAAATTATCAACTTAAAAATTATGTTGCGCCGAAACCGGTTTGGCTCAGTGGATAGAGCGTCGGCCTGCGGACTGAAGGGTCCCAGGTTCGATTCTGGTCAAGGGCATGTACCTTGGTTGTGGGCACATCCCCAGTAGGGGGGCGTGCAGGAGGCGGCTGATCGATGTCTCTCTCTCATCGATGTTTCTAACTCTCTATCCCTCTCCCTTCCTCTGTAAAAAAATCAATAAAATATATTTAAAAAAATTATGTTGCTATGAAAAAAGCTAGATTTATTGAGACACACACTGATTGGTTGTCTCCTGTAAACCCCCACCCCCCACTAGGGCTGGGGATTGAGCCTGTGACCAAGGTATGGGCCCTTGACCAGAATAGAATCTGGGATCCTTCGGGCTACAAGCTGATGCTCTAACTACTGAGCAAACTGACTAGGGCTCATTTTGAAATAGAAATTATAATTTTGATAATGGGCATGTCTTTCTGGCATGCGTTTATTCTGTAGAAATGCTGTTCTACTTTATTTCTCATAATTATATGTGATATGTAACCGTTATATTTTCCTGTTGATTTTTATGTAAAATTAATTTTTCTGGTATCTTAGAAGTGGCTCAGAATAGCTTTTTCTAACTTCACAGAGTTCCCTTTTTTTGTTGTTTCCTGTAGTGTTAAATATATAGTGGCTCGCTTTTTGGTGTTTTCTGCTTTTATTCCTGCTAGCGTGTTTTATTTCTAACTTGTTTTGGAGCTTCTCTTTCCTTCATTTCTTTTATCCCTTTTCTGCTCGATAGGACTTTCCTCTCAACCATGTCTCTTCAGTGGAGGACCCTATCCCAGGAAGGAGTCCTAGTACCCAGGTCAATTTCAAGATTTCGGAGGGTTGGACCGCTCTAGCCCCTCTTAGACTCCTTATCATAGGATCCATATGCTTATATGCTAGCGGAGACAGTGAAATTCCTCCTAGTTTCAACTGTTCTCAATTTTGCTTTCCATTGAAAACCTGTTGATTATTTCAGCGTTCTGTTCTCAGATCCACTTACTTCCCTGCTTTCTCTGGCACTGACACCAATTTAGTACAGATCTTGCGGCTGTTGGTGCTTTGTTCTTTTTGTGTGTGTGTACTTTGTTATGTGCATTTATTTTAGGATACTTTGTAACCTAGGTTTTTTTTTTTTGGTGTTATTAGAAGGGTTTTGATTTTGTTGTCTAGAAGTTCTCATTTCATGTGGAGATTTGAAGAGATCAAAACTATGCTACTGCCATTTTTTTTTCAGAATCCTTCAAGAAAATTTTTTTTTAATTTTTTTTTAATATATTTTATTGATTTTTTTACAGAGAGGAAGGGAGATAGAGAGTTAGAAACATCGATGAGAGAGACATTGATCAGCCGTCTCCTGCACACCTCCCACTGGGGATGTGCCCGCAACCAAGATACATGCCCTTGCCCAGAATCGAACCTGGGACCCTTCAGTCCGCACGCTGATGCTCCAAACTGGTTTTGGCAAGAAATTTTTTTAAAGAAACTTGACTCTGAAGGAAGAGGCTAGAGAGAGATGGTAGCTGAAAAGAAGCCTATGAGTTTAAGAGAGGGTTTGTTGGTTATTTTTTAAAGTTGGAGACTCAAGTATGGTTAAAGATGTAAAGAATGAGTAAAAGGGAAGGACAGAGGAGGGAGTAGGTAACGTGCTGGTGTTTTTTGACCGAGTGCGTGAGAAATAGGAACGTGACGAGGGAAACATCTTTAGTTGTAACTGTGGAGAGGTGGGAAGGAAGGTGTGGGAAGAAGCTGGTGTTGCCCTCTTTGTTTTGTTTTCTCTGAGAAATAGAAGGAAAGACATAAAGAAAAAGGTTGGTGGAGAGTAGAGGTAAGAGTTGTGAGACTAGCTGGCCTGTGTGGCTCAGTGGTTGAGCCTCGAACTATGAACCAGGAGGTCACAGTTTGATTCCCGGTCAGGGCACATGCCTGGGTTGTGGGCTTGATCCCCAGTGTGCCATGTGCAGGAAGCAGCTGATCACTGATTTTTCTCTCATCATTGATGTTTCTATCGCTCTTTCCCTCTCCCTCTCTGAAATCAATAAAAATATATTAAATTTAAAAAAAGAGAGTTGTGAGACTAAAAGAGGATTGGGTAGCTGAGGTTGAAGGTGACATTGATACATGGTGTGTGTGGGGTTTTTTTTAACTCCTTTCAGTGATGGTCAGTATGAGACCTAGAGAAAGGAGACATATGACTTGGTCCAATCCTGAGCACATGAGAATGGCAAGGGAATTGAGAGTGTTATAGTAGTGATTAAAGCAAATGGGCCTTCGAATCTAGAGAGAGGAAAGGGAATGTAGGAAAGAACTGAATGATAAGGAGAAAGTGGGAAGGTCAAGGGAGTGGATATCTCAAGTTGTAGGTGAGAGGGTAAAGGAAAAACTGGGTAAGAATAGAAATAATAGGCAGGGTTTTTTTTTTAAAAAAAAAAAACCTTTATTGACATGTCATTCAATTTATCCATTTAAAATGTACAATTCTATGCTATGTTTTTTTTTAAATACATGAATGGGAATCCTTATTTTTTTTTTAAGTATGTTTTTATTGATTTCAAAGAGGAAGGGAGAGAGATAGAAACATTAATGATGAGAGAGAATCATTGGCTGCCTCCTGCACACCCCCTACTGGGGATTGAGCCTATAACTCGGGCATGTACCCTGGTTGGGAATCAAACCATGACCTCCTGGTTCATGGGTCAATACTCAACCACTGAGCCACATTAATTCTATGTTTTTTAATGTATTCACAGATATATGTGGCCATTATCACAGTTTCAGAACATTTTTATCACCTTAGAAAAAACCCTGTCATTGAGTTGTCATTCCTGCCTGTAGTTCCTCCATCTGCATCCCTCCTGCCCCTAAGCAACGCAGGTCTCCTTTCTTTGTCTAGAGATTTCCCTGTTCTGGCCTTTCATATGAATGGGATCATATACCATGTAGGCTGGTGTGACTGGCTTCTTTCACTTAGCTTGTTTTTAGTAAATGGTAGCATGCATTAGTAACTTCATTCTGTTTTCTGGTTGAATAATATTTTGTTGTATGGATAGGTCACATTTTGTTTACTCATTCATTCATTGATAGACATTTGAATTGTTTCTAATTTTTTGTTATGAGTAATGCTGTTATAAACATTAGTGTACAAGGTTTTGTGTAGAAATACGTTTTCATTTCTCTTGGGAATTCTATGACTGGAATTGCTGAGTCATTTGGTAAGTGTGTAATCGTTTTAGGAACAGCCAAACTGTATTCCAAAGCAGCTGCGCCAGTTTACATTCCCAAAAGCAATGTATGAGAATTCTAATTCCTCCACATACTAGACAGCACTTGTTATTGTCTTGGTTTTTTTATTCCAGCCATTTTAGTAGGTATGACATGATATCTCATTTCAGTTTGCATTTTCCTGATGATTAATGATGTTGAGCATTTTTTCTTGTGTATATCGGCCAGTTTGCATACTTGGAGAAAGGGCTATTCAGACACTCTGTCCCTTTTTTAAAATTTGTTTTTATTGATTTTGGAGAGAATGGAAGGGAGGGGGAGAGAGAGAGAAAGAGAGAAACATTGATGTGAGAGAAACACATTGATTGGTTGACCCCCACACGCTAGGGGTTGAACCTTTAACTCAGGTACACACCCTTGACCTGGAATCAAACCTGTGACCCTTCATTTTGCAGGCCGGTGCTCTAACCACTGAACAAACAGACGAGGGTTTTGACGATCAGTATGTTTTTTCTTTTGTTGCTTGTGCTGTTGGTGTCATACCTAAGACACCTTTGCTGAATCCATGCCAGATCCAAAGTCATGAATATTTAACCCATGTTTGTTTCTTTAATTTTTTTTAATTGTAGATGATTTTATTATTATTTTTTTAAATATATTTTTATTGATTTTTCACAGAAAGGAAGGGAGAGGGATAGAAAGTCAGAAACATCAATGAGAGAAACATCGATCAGCTGCCTCCTGCACGCCCCCTACTGGAGATGTGCCCGCAAGCAAGGTACATGCCCCCGACCGAAATCGAACCCGGGACCTTTCAGTCCGCAGGCCGACGCTCTATCCACTGAGCCAAACCGGTCTCGGCAGTTTCTTTAATTTTTATTTATTATTTGAGAGAGAGAAACATTGATTTGTTGTTTCACTTACTTATGCATTCATTGATTGATTCTTATATGTGCTCTGACTGGGGATCGAACATGAAACCTTGGTATAGCTGGTTGACCCTCTGATCAACTGAGCTACCTGGCCAGGGCTTAACCACTATGTTTTCTTCTAAGAGTTTTATCATTTTAGCTCTTATATTTAGGTCTTTGATCCATTTTGAGTTAATTTTTGTGTATGGTGGAAGTAAGGGTCTAAGTGTGGCAGTTTTGATCAAAGTCTAGGGTATTTAAGTTCAGGATTTAAAAAGTGAAGCAGGTTTACTTTAAAAACTGCGGAGCAATTCCAGGTGTTGACAAAACATTCAACCTGTAGAGAATTTGTGAGAGTGTATTCGAACCAACCTGGTGACATATCCCAGGGAGCAAGATCTCAAGTGCTCCGGAGAATCACAGTTTTATTGATTATTTTATGCGTTTGAAATTAAGGAGGGAGTGTAAGGAAGATTACATGGAGGAGGGGAAAGCAAAGAGGGGTTGGATTACAGGATAGTTAACAAGCTTATGTGCTCTTTTAGAGTGGTTGCTTATTCAAAGGTGTGTTAATCTAGATGTACAGAAACAATACACAGGGCTTACTTAGGGCAAAGATAAACCCTTATACTGAGGAAGTTACAAGCCTGAAGCGTTACTACCCTCCCTGACCTGCCTTGTTAGGAATTTATGGTCAGATCACCCTGTGAAGGTACTTTCTTTCCTTTTTTTTTTTTTTTTTTTTTATAATTTCAGAGAGGAAAGGAGAGAGAGAAACATCAATGATGAGAGAGAATCATTGATTGATTGGCTGCCTCCTGCACGCCCCCTACTGGGGATTGAGCCTGCAACCTTGGCCTTGACTGGAATCAAACCTGAGAACCTTCAGTCCACAGGTCAACGCTCTATCCACTGAGCCAAACCAGCTAGGGCGAGGGTACTTTCCATTGAACCCCTTGTTTTGCCCACACATGTAAGACTGGTCTGGAGTGTGACTGTGGAAATGGTTGGCTGAAGTGGAGGTGAAGACTGCGAACTCATTGCTAAAGTATTAAAGTTAATGACAGTGTGGGCCTAGGCAGAAGCATAGAGGTGTAGGCAGGTGATAGGTGCCCCCTCCCCCCCAGAGGAGCAGGAGTTTAAAACGAGGCCGGAGGAGTTGGATTGGAAAAGACATTGAGAACAACGCACCCCTTACTCTGAAATATGTGGAGTGGAGAATGAGCTAAGACCACCGCAGTGAGAAGTTTGCTAGGGAAGCAATTGATTTAGGGGAGATTTAGGCATTGGAGTTGGAAAGAGTGTTCACTAAAGTGGAATCAGCAGTGGGGGAGTTTGTCTCTGGAGAAGGGTTTTGATGTTAGCTCTGAGTCAAAACTATGTGACCCTAGACTAGCACTTCGGCTTCAGTTAGATCAGACGTGGACTAATTTGGAGTCTCCTCAGCTCTGTACCATTGTATCTTTCTGCCTGCCCTGGAAACAAAATTAGTTGCCTCGTTTGACATTCTGCCACAGACTAGAGGAGGTGGAGCTAAAACGAAGTTCCCTTATTAATCATGATACTATTTTAAGATGTTTAAATTCAGAGAGAGAGAGAGTGTGTGTGTGTGAGAAAGAGAGGGGGGGGGGTGCAGAGGAAGGAGATACTAAGGTCCCATAAAGCACCAAGCAAGATTCTTGCAATTTCTGCTTCAGAACCTGCATGGAACATAGGGTCAAGGAAAGAACTGAACGATTACCACACACCTATCCCCATCTCAAGAGGAGGGAAAACTTCTTATGATCGAGGAAGAAATCAAGGGTATTTGGTTGTTAAAAAGCTATGGGTAAAGGCTTAGTGTGGGTAGGATTAAGCAGTGTTCCTCGGTTCTGTGGGTTTCATACCAGTATCATCTTTCTGAAAATCCAATCCCAGACATTAGAGGCCAAAATGCCCAGATGCTGAAGAGAGAAGAATGGGGAAGAGGAATTAATTGGCTTGTCTGGACCAATCAGGCTGGTTCAGCTCTCTCTGAAGAAAGGGCAAGAACTAAGACCATCTTGCCTCCTCAGGAATCTGACAGTGAGTCTCTGATCATTTTCCTGAAGCCAGCTTGGATCTAGTTACAAAAGAGTCTGGTTCAGGTCTCAGGTCTCCAGTAGAAGAATAAGAGCGGTTATACACATATTTTTACCAGGTGGCAACGCAGTGTATTAGTATCCTGACATGTTAACCCGACAACCTGTTGGTCTGCAGAATGACAACCCAACCAATTGAGCCACACTGGCCAGGGCAAAGCCACTATTTTCAACTTAATAATAATGCCTTGTCGAGACCGGTTTGACTCAGTGGATAGAGCGTCCGCCTGCGGACTGAAAGGTCCCAGGTTCGATTCCGATTGGGGGCATGTACCTTGTTTGCGGGCACATCTCCAGTGTGGGGCGTGCAAGAGGCGGCTGCTCGATGTTTCTGACTTTCTATCCCTCTCCCTTTCTCTCTGTAGAAAATCAATAAAATATATTTAAAAAAAAATAATAATAATGCCTTAGGAAATCATGGAGTTATAAAGAGTTTGCAAATCCATTAGCTCAGCTAAATTTAAAGTATTGAGTGTATAGTAGTAGCTGTTTGTCATTATATATTTTCTTAGTGGATACTGATCTGAGCTGCTGTTTCATAAGATCTATGAAAAATTTAGATCTTGAAAGGGGGTTCACATAATCTCTAAAAGATTGGGAATCTCTGTTTTAAGCGATTTTGAGATGAGAGAATTCACAACTTGATTTAACAGTATAGTTATTAGCCGAGACCAGTTTGGCTCAGTGGATAGAGCGTCGGCTTACGGACTGAAAGGTCCCAGGTTCGATTCCGGTTGGGGGCATGTACCTTGCTTTCGGGCACATCTCCACTGTGGGATGTGCAGGAGGCGTCTGATTGATGTCTCTCATCGATGTTTCTGACTTTCTCCCTCCCTTCCTCTCTGTAAAAAATAAATAAAACATATTTAAAACAAAACAAAACAAAAAATAGTATAGTTATTAGGCACTAAATGTTTAAGAGACAATTAATGGAGAAGGAGAGAAATTATCAATACAAATTAAGCTCCCTCTGTATGCTAGGCACTTTACTATGTCCTATTCATATTCCCTGGGTTTCTTCCCAGAGGCTGCTACTGTTACAAGTTGATTGCATATCTTTCTGGAAAGCTGATATGGATTTATATATGCATATGTGGATATATTTTATGATTTTATTCTCTAGAAATTTTAGTAAAAATACTTTTAAAAATATTTTTATTGATTTCAGAAAGGAAGAGAGAGAAGCATCAGTGATGAGAGGGAATCACTGATTGGCTGCCTCCTGCATGCCCGCTACTGGGGACTGAGCCTGCAACTCACACACATGCCCTTGAATCAAACCTGGGACCCTTTACTTTACAGGCCGACGTTCTATCCACTGAGCCAAACTGGCTAGGCCTGCTTTTAATTTTTTAAGTTTGTTAGAAAATGTTTTCCTAAAGAATAGAAAACTTTAAAATGCACCTTTCAGCCTTGGTGGGAGTGTTGTCCCATACACCAAAAAAGGTTGTGGGTTCGATTCCAGTTAGGACACATACCTAGGTTGCCGGTTGATCACTGGTCAGTTGGAGCGGGTAAGTAGGCAACCGAGCGATGTTCTTCACATCAGTGTCGTTGCACGCCCCCCACCCCTTCCTTCTGGAATCAATGAGAAACATATCCTCTGATAAGGATTTTTTTTAAAACCTTTTTTATTTTTTAAAGCACCTTTCAGATCGTTCTCCACAGATGACAAGGAAACTTTTTTCAGGGTGAAGAAGGAGAGTACAGTGAAGAGGAAAACTCCAAAGTGGAGTTGAAATCAGAAGCCAATGATGCTGCTAATTCTGCAGCAAAGGAAGAGAAGGGAGAAGAAAAGCCGGATTCCAAAGGCACTGTGACAGGAGAGAGGCAAAGTGGGGATGGCCAGGTCAGTACCCACCAGAGGCCTCCGTTTGGGGGCTGGAAGAGGGGCTTGCAACATTAGAGGGAGTAAGGAGCCCGTTGTCCTCCAGGAGAGCACAGAGCCTGTGGAGAACAAAGTATCCAAGCATTTGGATGACGACGAAGATCGCAAGAACCCTGCATACATACCCCGGAAAGGGCTCTTCTTTGAGCATGATCTTCGAGGGCAAACTCAGGAGGAGGAAGTCAGGTAACAGCCACTTGTAACTGTATGTATTTAGTGTTCATTGTATGCTAGGCACTTTGCTGGAGTGCTTTACCTACATTCATAGCATTTTTAAGGTAAGTACCACCTCTTTACAAAGGAGGAAAGGAAAGCTTAGAATATTTGGTAACTCTTGGTGCAGCAACTAGAATCCACACTTAGCCTCCAGTTGCCTTCCTTAAGCTGAGGCTCAAGGCCTCTGGGATGTGAAGTACTTGAATAGGCTGCCTTAGAGTAGAGTCTTTCCAAGAGGCTGAGCAGTTTGAAGTGAAACCTTTATTTCTGTTCCTGTTGCGTTGAGCCCAGCAGGCCCTGAGGTACTGGCTCACTCTTGCTTTCGAGAGGCCTGTTTTAAATCTGGAAAGACGGAAAGACTACATGAAGTTTCTTCTGATTCCATGCCCACACCTGTTTGTTTCATGAACATCTTTATTTGACAGATTCTGCCAACCTAAGACACTTTTTCCTGGTTTTATCCAGACCCAAGGGGCGTCAGCGAAAGCTGTGGAAGGATGAGGGTCGCTGGGAACATGACAAGTTCCGGGAAGATGAGCAGGCCCCGAAGTCCCGACAGGAGCTCATTGCTCTTTATGGATATGACATCCGTTCAGCTCACAATCCTGATGACATCAAACCCCGAAGAATCCGGAAACCCAGGTGAGAAATTTTGGAGCCTAGACTATTGATATTGTAGAAAGAACTTGGCTTTTTTTTAAATACCATTCCAGCAAATAATTGAATGGGTGAGGAATATGGGACATCTTCCTGACGTTCAGTTTAAGACTTTTTTATTCCATGTATTCAGGTTTGGGAGTCCTCCACAAAGAGATCCAAATTGGATTGGTGAGCGACCAAACAAGTCTCATCGCCACCAGGGTCCTGGGGGGACCCTACCACCGAGGACATTTGTCAATAGGAAAGCTGCAGGTACTGGTCGCATGTCTGCTCCTAGGAACTACTCTCGGTCTGGGGGCTTCAAGGAAGGTCGTGCTGGATTTAGGCCTATGGAGACTGGTGGACAGCATGGTGGCCGGTCTGGTGAGACTGTGAAACATGAGAGTAGTTACCGGTCACGGCGCCTGGAGCAGACTCCTGTGCGGGATCTGTCTCCAGAAGCAGATGCTCAAGTGCTTGGCAGTCCTGAGAAGGAAGAGGTGGCCACCTCAGAGGTAACAGCTCCTGTTTCTGCGCCTGACACTGCACCACCGCCCCCTGACAGACCTATTGAGAAGAAATCCTATTCCCGTGTAAGAAGAACCAGAATCAAAGCTGGAGATGCAGTCAAGATAGCAGAGGAGATGCCCCCTCTACCTGAAGGGCTGACCCCCACACCTCAAGTTCCAGAAACAACTCCTCCTTCACCTGCTAAGACTGGGAACTGGGAGCCTCCGGTGGATTCTGCTACAAGTGGACTTGAGCAAGACGTGGCGCAACTGAATATAACAGATCAGAATTGGAATCCAGGGCAGCCTTCATTCCTGCCACCACGCGAACTTCGGGGTAGGTACCTTAGGGTTAGTAACTAGATTCCCGTGCCTCCCCTCCCCCACCCTTTTACAACTCTGGGTTTAGGACATTGGACTTAATTTCAGGGATGTGGTGTCTGACGAATATCTACTTTCATTAACTGCAAAAAACAGATGTATTCCTAGATATATTCATCCAAGGACCTTATAGCAGTTTTATCTGTTAATCTAAGACTACCCTACTACCTTATCTACTATTAACCAATAATGAGTTCTTGATGCTGGCTCGTGAGGCTCAGTAGGTTGGAGTGTTGTACCATATACCTAAAAGTGACAGGTTTGATTCCCGGTAAGGGTACTTATCTAGGTTGTAGGTTCCAACTCCTGTCAGGGTGCATACAGGAGACAACCAATTAATGTTTCTCTCACCCCCTCTCTCTTTCCCCTCCCTCCTCCTTTCTCTCCCTCCCTCTCTTCCTCTTCTTCCCTCATCCCCTCTCTAAACATCCTGGGTGAGGATTGCGGAAAAAAATGAATTCCTAGGTGCAGAATCCTTTACCACTTTGTAGAATAGTGGAAGAAGAAGGCAATGTTTGTATTATTTGAGCTGAGCTAATAGTTAAAGTTTGAAGGCAGAAACTTACTCATTTGAATTTGGATGGAAATCTTCTAATATCTTTGAAAAGAAAGTCTCTAAATTCCTTAATCTTCTAGAGGTAGAGGCAGGCTATCTAAAAGGACTTTCTGTGATGATGGTGCATTTTTTAAAATTTTTTAACATTTATTTAGTTATTTTTTAATGATTTCAGAGAGGAAGGGAGAGAGAAAGAAACATCAATGATGAAAGAGAATCATTGACTGGCTGCCTTCTGCATACCTCATACTGGGGATTGAGCCCGCAACTTGGGCACATGCCCTGACCGGGAATTAAACCGTGACCTCCTGGTTCATGGGCTGACTCTCAATCACTGAGCCATGCCAGCCAGGCATGATGGTGGTGCTTTTGAATACTTATAATGTGGCCAGGTCTGGGTAACTGAACTTTCAACTTTAAACATTGAAATTTAAATAGCCTCATGTGGCTAGTAGGTATCGTATTGGACAGCACAGTTCTAGAGACTAGGACCTATCTACCACCCACAGCACAGTTCTAGACCTATCTACCACCCATTTTGCCCATCCTTTGTCTTCCTCCAACCAGATAGCTCAAAGAATCTTTTCCCTAGTTTCTGAAGTCGAATTTGAACTTAAAGGTTGGAAATCCTCATGTAGCCTGGGAGTTTCAGCATCCTTCTCTGGTGTGCATGGTTTTTGAACAGCAAAAACCAGTGTCATCTCAACTGGATCTGGAGTTGATCTTTGGATCAAGGAGTATACCCTTCCACTGATACCTTATTATCACCGGAAAACAGTCTCTAAAAAGTAATCTTTTTTTGTTGTTGGTCTGAGTCATTTTTAGCCAGAAGGGAATCTCTTCCCAAGCTTCTGGGCCAGACCTCGGTGGCTAGGGTAGGCTTACAAAACATTCCTCACTTTCCAGTTGTTCAGAAACTCTTGAGCTGATTTTTTTTTTACTGTGTTTGGTAATGTAATACGCTTACTATAATATCTCAGTGATTCTGTGCAGGGAAGTATTTGGTGGGGAAATTTTGAACCTGTATTTTCTCACTGAAGTAAATTTTTTAAATTTTTAATGGCTTTATTGCTGTATTAAGGTAATGGCCAATGGGGGCAAATATCCAAATGCTGGTATTGACAGGAAGCAGAGATAGTTTAAAAGGGATTCCATTAGATTATAAGCAGAAAGCCATTTACTTTATTTTCTTGATGGTATCATTGAGTTGCACGTCTGTCTGCTCTGCAGCAGTGACTTTTTGGTGTGTTACAGGCATGCACAACCACATACACATGGGAGCAGCACCCCCACCGCAGTTTAACCGGATGGAAGAAATGGTACAGAAAAGGAAAAGGGGCAGGTGGAGGCGGGAAAGGGGAATGCCTGTAATAGCTTTTGAAATCACTTTTCCAATCAATTACCTATGTTTTGTTTATTTTATTTTATTTTTTTTTAAATAAATTTTTATTGATTTTAGAAAGGAAGAGAGAGATAGAAACATCAGTGATGGGAGAATCCTTGATTAGCTGCCTCCTGCACACTCCACACTGGGGATTGAGTTTACAACCCAGGCATGTGCCCTGACTGGAAATCCAACTGCGACCGGGTTCATAAGTAGATGCTCAACCACTGAGCTCTGCCGTCTGGGCACCTGTGTTTTGTTTAATTTGGGTCTCCAGAAATGTAGAGGGTTTAGGTTCAAATCTTGATGGTTTTTTTTTTTTTTACTGATTTTTCAATTCATTTTTAAACACGTGCCATATACAAAGTCCTACATAAAGGAGGGTCGGGACTTGCATGAGAAGTCAGCCTTCTGAAAGTCTTCTGCTCAGGCCTGTTTCTTTATTTCAGGGTGTCCAGGGTGGGCGAGCCAAACGCTATTCATCTCAGCGGCAGAGACCTGTGCCAGAACCCCCTGCCCCTCCCGTGCATATCAGTATCATGGAGGGACATTACTATGATCCACGTGAGCTTTTTTCTTAAGTTTTGGGGTTCCTTTTTTTGGCTTGGTGAAGCAAACTGAGTAGATCAGCCTCCTGCCTTCTGCTTTTCTTTCGGACCTCTCACAGTGGTTGTCATTGTCTGGTTGGTGTTTTCTTCACATGGAAAATTGAGAACATCTCTTAAAGGGTTTGGGAGATGGGCAGACTGGTCTATGTGATATGAAGAATGAGAGTTTATGAGAATCCCATTGTGATATTTTACAGTGCAGTTCCAGGGACCAATCTATACCCATGGAGACAGCCCTGCCCCACTGCCTCCTCAGGGCATGATTGTGCAGCCAGAAATGCACCTTCCTCACCCAGGTAAGCGTCGCACCTATCCTGTGTGCTTGCTGTACATGAGCATGTGATTGGGGGCTTTCCAAACCCCATCCTTCTGAGCTCAGTGCTGCTTGCCTCTGAGGCTGGCTACTCTGACTGCTTGGGCAACAGAGCTCATGGGTCCATCCCGAGCCTGTCTGTGCTGGAACTGGTCATTTTCTGTTTTAATTTGTTGTCCTCTCCTTGTTCAGGTTTACATCCCCATCAGACACCAGCGCCTCTGCCCAATCCGGGCCTCTATCCTACACCCGTGTCCATGTCTCCAGGACAGCCACCGCCTCAGCAATTGCTTGCTCCTACTTACTTTTCTGCTCCCGGCGTCATGAACTTTGGTAATCCCAGCTACCCTTACGCCCCAGGAGCACTGCCTCCCCCACCACCTCCTCATCTCTATCCTAATACACAGGTGAGGCGGCTAATGAACAGATTTTTAGAGGTGACATCCTTTAAATCAGATGGGATTGTGGTATGGGGAGAATGCTCAAGAAATGGGAACGAATAGTTCAGTGCCATTGGTTTACATGTGGTGCCCGGATGCCTCTTAGTGGTCAGCACCTGGAAATGCAGCTTATGTAACGCCCATCATCTGTTTATTCTCTTCCATTTTAAAATTTTATTTTTAACATTTTTATTGAATTCAGAGAACAAGGGAGAGGGAGAGAGAGAAACATCAATAATTAGAATCATTGATTGGCTGCCTCCTACTGGGGATCAAGCCCACAACCTGGGCCTGGGCTCTTAACCAGAATCGAACCTGGGACCCTCAGTCCGCAGGCCAACCCTCTATTCACTTAGCCAAACCAGCTAGGGCTTTTCTATTTTTTTAATGTTTCATTTAAGTGTTTTAGTATGTCTTAGGTGGCCAATTATTCAACAGCATAAAGAAACTGTATTTACCAGCCCTCTCTCTCCCTGTATTGCTTAACTCTCCATAAGTTGAAACCATCTGGTATCTAGTGTCATCACTGAGCTCAGCCTCTTCCATTTGGCAACTGCTGGTAGGAATTAGAGAAAGCTGGGCAGTACCTTGAAGAAATAGGAACCGGAGCATAATTAGGCATATTTAGACAGAAATGAATATTCATTTTATTTTTAAGGGGTGCAGCTTAGAGATTTAAAAAATTATAAATTCTGTAATACCTTTCTTTTTGCGCCTGAATAATGTTTAATGTTTTCTGTCCATCATAGTTTGGATTAATTCCTAACTTCCTCTTCTGGCTTGTGGGGTGTCCAGGCCCCATCACAGGTTTATGGAGGAGTGACTTACTATAACCCCGCCCAGCAGCAGGTGCAGCCAAAGCCCTCACCACCCCGGAGGACTCCCCAGCCAGTCACCATCAAGCCCCCTCCACCTGAGGTATGAGAGCTGCTTCCCACGCTTTAGGGCACATCCTACATCAGCGGGCTTTCCTTTCCTGCAGAAGTTTCCCTTCTGTTCTGGGTGTGTTTTTATTGAAACAGTTGTCTTTTTTCTTTTTTCTTTTCTTGTCTTTTTTTAATGACCTGATAACAGATTCTAACTTTATTATTTCAGGTTGTAAGCAGGGGCTCCAGTTAATATGAATTTCTGAATATTTTAAATCTAACATGATATAAAAGTAAGTGCACAACTCACTGTGACTCTCATAAAACATTCTTAAAACTAATGCTCATGCTTACTTGTTTAACAGTCGCCTAATTAATTCTTTAAGTTGTAAACATGGGTTATCATGGGAGGAGGCTTAAAGAAATCCCAAAATTCACTTGTCTTTGTTTTGAGATTGCATTGAACAGGGTTGAAATAGGAAACATTATTAGCTTGGCCAAATTTCATTTGGGAAGCTTTAAGAAAAAAATGCAGGAGGGCATTTTTTATTAAGGAAATCTAAAGTTGAGGTGTTACCTCCGCCATGAAAAAAAATAAATAAATAAAATCTTACCATTTGCGACAGTGTGGATGGACCTACAGGGTATTATGCTAAGTGAAATAAGTCACAGAGAGAAAGACAAATAACATACGATTTCACTTTTACATGGAATCTTAAGAACAAAATGAATGAACAAGCCAGTTTCAAACGGACTCATAGATAACAAAACAGACTGATGGTTACCAGAGGGGATGGGGTACAAATTGGTAGTTATAAAATAGTCGTGGGGAATGTAAAGTATAGCATAGGGAATATTGTCACTAATATTGTCATAACTATGTGTGGTAACAGGTGGGTACTGGAAATATCAGGGGAAACACTAAGTCAAGTATATGATTGTTTAACCACTATGCTGAACATCTGAAACTAATATAAAATAATATTGAATGTAAGGCCTAGTTGAAAAATAAAAAAATTACATATTAAAAAACAAATTTGAGATGTTACAGTTAGAGCCAATTCTAAAGGTCATGAAGGAAAAATACTATACGGTTTTTTGTTTTTGTTTTTTTGTGGGGAGGATATTACTTTAAAACACATTTAGAATGTGGCTTTTTGAAAGCAACTTGTAAATACCCAGAAGGTCCACTAACACCTTGGTGGTTCTTCCCTTTTCCCCATTCCCGTCAGAACAGCAGAGGTGAGAACCCAGGAAAGAAGAGAAATACAGCTGGCTGCCTACTACCAGGAGGGCTTCACAAATAAAGGGTGGCTCCTACCACACGCAGCTGCATGAGGAGGACCCTGGCTTCCTCTGAGGACAGGCTCTGTCAGAGACAGGGAGAAACCAGTGGACTTGCTACTGTCTCCACTCTCTGCTGGAGTTAGCTGTGCTCAGAGGAGCAGAGATCAGACAGCCCACATCTAGTCTCCGTCTAGAAACCCAGGTTTTTGGCTCCTCTTCACTTGGTCCTGGGAAATTCAAATGTCTTCAGCTCCCAGGGAAGCTCCTTCCCGTTTGTTTTGTCTTTTATCTCTCTCCCCCTCTCTCCCTCTCCCTCTTTCTCTGCCTTTAAATGAGACAAGGTCATTTTTCTAGTTCGCTGGCTACTCTGGTTCCCTTTTGGTTCTTCCCTACAATGCAGATAATTGAGAATTGCCAGCTAGTCTTTTTCCCACCAAATCTTCAGAGATCTGGCCTTTCACTTTTGGTTGGACTTGGTTGTATACTTGGATTCTCTTAACTTCTCTAACTCAGAGTTTGTGGTAGGAGCCCTTCTTGTTTCAGTTTTTAGGAGCCTGAGTCTCCATCGGTAGTCTCTGGTAGTCTTCAGGCCTCTACTGAGGATAGAGTCTCTGCAGCGGGGAGAGACAGCAAATCAAATGTTTCTGTGAGAAAGGGAGGGTGGAGTGAGAGCCTTTGCCCCTTAGGGATATGTATTCACACAGTCCCCAGGGCTCGGTCTTTGAGGTAAGTGGTATTAGAGGACCCTGCTTTTCTTACTTCCATCCCTCCTAACACACTCCTTTTCCAATTGCTGTGGACCAACGCATCTCTCTAGAGGCAAATATTATATCCAGCAAGCAATCTGTCTGTCCTGTCCTTTATACTTGCTCTTCTTCATGTATTTTCTGCTGCAAGTGTTTTATGTGTTACTACCTTACTGTCCTCTAGTTCTCCTGTCCTTGCAAGCAGAAGAAGGTACTGCGCCTGGGCTTAAGGCCTAAGGAAGCCAGTCACTTGCAGCAAGGGTCCTTTCCTCCCTATCCATGGCACTGAACCACTTTCCTGCTGCCTCTGCGGAAGAGATTCCTATTATTGCAGCACTTGTGTCCGCCAAGGGTACCTTGGCCACTGTCTCGGTCCTTCTATAGAACTTGAGGGAGAAAGCGGCAGCTGTGTCTCTCCCCAAGTAGTCACTGTTTGTGTTCCTTCTCTTAAGCAGCTGGCCTGCCCACTCTTGAGTCCGTAGTGTGTGGGAGAGAGGAGAGGCACTCAAG
The DNA here is from genome assembly GCA_011751065.1 of Lasiurus cinereus. NCBI lineage: Eukaryota > Metazoa > Chordata > Mammalia > Chiroptera > Vespertilionidae > Lasiurus > Lasiurus cinereus. The sequence continues at coordinate 774,305 of JAAGEH010000016.1, read as the reverse complement.
CGGTAACCCCGAAGGAAGAAACACCTGAGAGCGTCTTCCAGGGGTAGCTGGTGGTTGGTTGTGCCTTTGGTAGGCTGTTCCCTTTGCCTTAAACCTGAAGAGTCTCCTCCAGCCCGTGGGCAGCATGCCCAGATTGCCAGACCTTAAGACACTGTGACAGTTGTCTGTTGGTCCGCTGTGTTTCGTTGCAAGAATTTCTTGTTGTTGTTGTTGTTGTTGTTGTTACTGTTTTAAAGGGTACACCATTGTGATCAGTATTGTGACTTGAAGATAATAAAATTTAGACTGTAAACTTGGCTTTTTTGCATTCATTTTGATTTGAGAGGGAGGGAAGATGACTTTTTTTTTTTTCAATGTTGTGTGTTATTTTAATTTTACTTTTTTGGAAGATTTTGACTTCTTAATCCCTCAGAGTCAGTCACAATTTGAGTCAGCTCAAACTTGTGAAATGGAAGCCCACAGAGGTGAGGACCCCCCTGGGAAACCACAAGTGTGTCTACTCCCCATCAGTTACCTTTCCAAACCACACTGCCACACGGACTCCAGGATAGCCTGCAGTCCCTTCGTTTGGAAGTGTCAGGGACAAAAATTAGTGAGATGCTGCATACCTATGTGACCGTCATATCCCTTAGGCTTGCCTTTGTGTTTGGCAAGTAAGTTGCCCGGGATAATGTGCCAGATGTCAGGACAGCTGTACGAAGTCCTCGAAGAGGTGAGGTTCCGCTAGCTTTCTTCTTGAAAAGGAAAGACTCAAGCTGGCACGGAAGGATCAAATACCACAGTCTGAGAAAGAGGTTCCTTTTCATCTTTGTGCAGGCGGTGCGGAGGGCAATCGAAAGACCTCTAGCTGTGGCTCATGCTGCCTGGCACCGTTGCCACTTGACCTGTGATGAACACAGGGCAGTTCCTACCTGTGAGTTGACTGTTTCCTCCAGAGCCTGGGTGGGGTGGAGGTTTACTACAGAAGCTATCCACAGTGTGAGGCAGCGATTGAATTGAAGAGGACCTGGCAGTATCTGTTCTTGAGTCGCACAAATCCTTGTGCACTGGGGGCAGGGGCATCATGGCACAATTTAAAATGACAGTTGGAACTCCCCTTCCACCCTTTGGTGGTGGTACAGCCAGAGGACCATGACCTTCCTCACCTCTGTCCCCATTGCTCTTCAAATCATATCAGTTTACTTCCCTTCTCCCCCTTAGGGTGATGGGTATTTCTGAGCCTGATCTGGGGTCATGGAAATAGTGCCAGGCAGCCTTGGGGGTGGTTACTGGCAGGAGGAAGGAGCGGTTTAAGATACTTCGCCCTCACCCTTGCCTCTTGCTTCCTCAAATCCCATTGCTCTCTGTTGCCCTGGTAACCGGCTCAGCAAGAAGAAACTCAAGCTCAGCAAAGCCCCCAGGTTCTCTGTCCTCCCAGCCTGCCTCTCAGTGGGTAGGAAAGAGTGTAAGGGCAGACAGAATGGGCCTTAGGTAGCCTTGCTCATCGTTGTTAATTATACTACCCTCTTTCCCTCGTTTTCTTCCACGGTAGAATATAGGTACCCTCCAGCCCTCCACCCTTTGGGGTCAGCACACACGTCTGCTATCCTGTGGGTGAAAGATAAAGAATCCCAGAGTCAGCTAAAACCAGTTTTGCTCAGTGGATAGAGCGTCGATCTGGGGATTGAAAGGTCCCAGGTTCGATTCCGGTCAAGGGCATGTACCTTGGTTGTGGGCACATCCCAGTAGGGGGCATGCAGGAGGCATCTGATCAATGTTTCTAATTATCCCTCTCTGTAAAAAAATCAATAGAATATATTTTAAAAAATAATAATAATCCCAGAGTCAGTATCTGCAGCCCACTTGGGTTGGGGTGTCCCTTGGGGCAGTAATTTTCAATCCTGCCTATTTGAATTACTTGGGGATCTTTTTAAAAATATCACAGTCCAGCAGTGTGGCTCAGTGGTTGAGCATCAACCTATGAACTAGGAGATCACGGTTTGATTCACAGTCAGGGCACATGTCGGTTTCGGGCTCGATCCCCAGTGGGGTGTGCAGGCAGCAGCCGATCAATGATTCTCATCATTGATGTTTCTCTCTTCCTCTCCCTATTTGAAATCAATAAAAATACATTTTAAAAAAATACCACAAATCTTGGCTCCCTCTCAGTTATTTTTTTAAATATATTGTTATTGATTTCAGAGAGGGAGAGAGAGAAACATCAATAATGAGAATCCTTGATCGGCTGCTGCCTGCTGACTCCTTAGTGGGGATTGAGCCTGCAACCCCGGCTTATGCCCTTGACCAGAATTGACCCCAGGACCCTTCAATCCGCAGGCCAACACTCTTATCCACTGAGCCAAACCAGCTAGGGCTCCCAGTATTTTTGAAAAGTTCCTCTGGATTCCAGTGTGCAGTTGGGGTGAGTACCACTGCTGTTCACGGAGAACCGGGACTGGCTTTCCTCCCTGATGTAAGGCCTTGGACTTACTCTCTGCCTAATATCACTGAGTAGTTGGAGGGATCCAGGGGTCCTCCCAAAGCTTCCGGTTTCTAGAATTCTCTCTGCCCCTTTTATTTTCAGCCCCCACACTCTCCACACTCGCCAGTTCTTCCCCCTTCCTAACCGACAATCCCAAATCCTGCCCAGAGAGGAGGTTACCAAGGCAACCAGCTTAATCTGGTAACTGTGGCATGTGCTGGAGTGGAACCCTCCCCTTTTCTTATTTGGTTCAGAAAATGCCTGGAGAGCTCCAAAGCCCTCCAGCCAGTTGCCCCTCTTAACCTCAGGGATATTGGGGTATCTAATAAAGGGATCCCAGGAAGCTAATACTTGGATCTCTATGTGAGCTTCTGAGCCAAAACTGTGCTCTCTCCTACTTACTGTTCCCTTTCTAAACCCACAAACATATGGGCATACAAGCTCATTTCTGTGAACACATGCTCTAGCATACATCGGACCAGATATGCCCACACCCCGATATGCCAGGAGTGCACACCCTGTTTCAATTCTGCCACCACTCCTAGCCTTTAGCATTCCTGTCCCTGCCTGGTTGGTACACAATAAGTGGGTGCGGCCTTGTCCAAGGCGCCTCAACCCATCTGGAACCTGGTGCCACTCCCCAACCTGGTTACCTTAATCTCGATGCGCTTACACTGAGCGTGCCTCTCTACCCACCTCCGCCTCCTCAGGAACAGAATGCTCCTGGCAGAGGCATCGGGAATAAGGATTATTCGGAGTGCAAATTTGGCACCCCTTTCCCCGCTCCACGGTTGTGTCAACTCTGGGGGTTCTCTCTACGTAATGATGTCAGATGGCAGCGCGGGAGCCTGTCACCCCTCTCCACAGCCCTGCTGCTTTCCGTGCCAGCTGGGCCCAGGTGCCCTTGTGCTCCTGGCCTCCTCCTCCTGCCTACTGTCTCTTCTCACCCCAACTAGACCTGCCACAACCTGCTGCTCCCCACCTGGCTCCTGCCTACCTGCCAGTACCTGCCTTTCACAGGCCAGGCCCTCACCACCCATTGTGCCCAGCCAGAAAGGTTAGCTGAGTGCCGCTACCGGGGCCAGTGCCAATCCACCCAAGGCCTTCCCAGCCCTTCTTTGCAAGCAGGGAGATAAAGACCGCATCTTCCTGTAGGTGTGCCACCGGAGGAAACCATCTGGGTTGAGGGTGATGGGTACCCAATCAGCAATCTTTGTAGGTCTCACCTGAGCGCAGGTAGGTGCGCCCCAGGCGTGCGGCCCCAGACCTGCCCCCCGATTCTTTGAAATGACACTCGGCTCCTCTGTAAGGCCCGCGCCAGGAATCCCTCTCCATCGGGGCGTCACGCTTCCTGTGCCCCGAATTCCTTCCCGCGTCCTCGCTGAACTCTATCCGATCCCGTTCAGCTCTTTAACCGTCATCCCAAGGGGCCCCCGGAGCCCCCGTGACCAGCCCCAACGCCCAAGTTCAAGCCTCGCGCGGCCCCGGGGGCGGGCCCGGGAGGGGAAGGGGCGGGGCGGGGGCGGGGCCTGCGGGTGGGGGCGGGGCCGGCGGGCGGGGGCGCGGCCTCCGTCCTGCCACCTTCCCCGCGGTCAGGAGCGCCGCCGCGTCCTCGCCGCCTCGCGCTCCGCCCGCCGCCGCCGCCGCCGCCGCAGCCGCCCGGCCCGCGAGCGCAGAGCCGGGGCACCGGCCCCGCATCGCACCCCCCGTCCGGGCCGCGGGCCGGCTGCCGCCGGCATGGGAGGCCACTGACGACGGGCGCCCCTTCCCGCCGGCACCTCCCCGGGCCACCGGCCACTGGCCTCGGGCCAGCGAGCCTCGGGCACCTCCGGCCCCCGGTCCGGCGCCTGGCACGGCCCTCCGCTCTGTCCCTCCGGCTCTGAGCGCCGCGTCCCCGCCCCCCCGCCCGCGCCCGGGACACCTGGGTCCCCCGGCGGCCCCGAGAAGAGGGGCGGGTGGGGGGGGGCATGAAGCCGCTGGAGAAATTTCTGAAGAAGCAGACGTCGCAGCTGGCGGGGCGCACGGTGGCGGGGGGTCCCGGCGGGGGCCCGGGGAGCTGCGGGGGGCCCGGCGGGGGCGGGGGGCCCGGCGGGGGCGGCGGTCCGGCCGGGGCGCCGCGGCCGCTGCAGCGGCGGCAGAGCGTGTCTCGCCTGCTGCTCCCCGCTTTCCTGCGGGAGCCCCCCGCCGAGCCGGGGCTGGAGCCGCCCCCCGAGGAGGAAGGCGGCGAGCCGGCGGGGGTCACGGAGGAGCTCGGCGGCGGCGGGGCGCCCTGCTGGCTGCAGCTGGAGGAGGTCCCGGGGCCCGGGCCGCTCGGGGGAGGGGGCCCGCTGCGCTCCCCCTCCTCGTACTCCTCCGACGAACTGTCGCCCGGCGAGCCCCTGAGTCCCCCGCCCTGGGCCCCGCTGGGCGCCCCCGAGCGGCCGGAGCATCTTCTGAACCGGGTGCTGCAGCGCCTGGCCGGAGGCGCCACCAGGGACAGCGCCGCCTCAGGTAAGGAGTCTCCGGCCGGCCGGCCCGGGCTGCCCCTGGCCCCGCGCCCTTGCCCTTGCAGCCGGGGGTGGGGGGGGGCGCTCTGCTGGAGCCCGGGTGTGGGGTGCAGGGGTCGGCCCAGGTGTGGGGTAGGCGCTCAGCGGAGGCAGCGTGGCAGGGCCACCTCGCTCCCTGCAGCAGCGTCGCCCACAGCTGGACCAGCAGCCCAACCTCTGTCCTCCCCGAAGCCACCCTCCCTCTCTGCCCTGGACATTTCAGCCACAGACGCTGGGGGTCTCTGATGGTGGTGACCTCCTCCGGGGGCCCCCAAATCAGGGCCTGACACACTAAGATGGAAGCTGCCCAGAGCAGCCGTGCTTGGGCCTGAAAGACCTTCCAGGAGTCCCCCCCCCCACCCCATTCGGTTTAGAAGCCCCGAGCCGAAGGCTGGCCCAACAGGGGCGTGTGCGGGGGATCTGGAATGGGGGGGGGGGGTAGTGCCAGGCAGACACAGGGCCCCGAGCTGGGTTTGGGGCTCCGGCAAAGGGCTGCATTGTCCTGAGCCGCTGGGGAGTGGAGGGAGGTGTTCCACTTGGGGGTGACTCAGAGATGTTGTTGGGGGAGAGGTGACTGGGCAGACTGCAGGGCCCCGTGGCGACTAGGGGGGTCCGGGCCTTTCCATCCCCACCCTTCCCCTGGCAGGCCTCAGCACACCGCCTCTTTCACCAAATACGAACCACACCCTGCGAGGCTGATTCCCCAAAGGATGATGCTATTGCACCACTCCCCACCGGCACCCCTATTAAGAGCACTTGGAGGAAACTGAGGCCCCGGATCGCTGGGGAGCTGCTAAGGAAAAAGACCTGTGGGGTCTGTAGGCCTCGCCCTTTGGCATTTCACAGAGCCCAGCGGGGTCTGGGGACTGGGGACCCCGGCTGGGAATTTCAAGATGGGGGTTTCCCTCTGCAGGCAGCCCTGGCCTGGCTGTGTGTGGAAGAGGGCACCAGGCCCCTCGATTTTTTTTCTCAAGACCCGGGCCCCCTCCTTTGGCTCAGACTGCGGCTGCCCTGGGGAGCTGACACCTTTTGGATTTAATTAGAAAAATATCAAACACACACGGCTCCTCTCACCATAACTTCCCGCCCACGCCGCACACCCCGTGTCTCTCTGACACATTCCCCGGGGAGGCTGTGCCTTGGCCCCGAGCCGGCCTTGGAGGAGACAGACGCCAAGCTGTAGCCCCCACAGCAGCGTCTCCCCCGATCCTGCCCCGTGCTCTTCTTCCCGGGCGCCGGTTTCGATAAAGTGTATAATAGGAAGGACGTGAGGCATCTCTAGCCCTCATCCCTCATCCCGGGATCTGGGGGAGCTATGAACTCTCTGGAAGAACACAGCAGGGTCGCTGGGCGGAGAGGGAAAGGGAGAAACTTTCGGGTGCCAGGGTGCCACAGACTCTGTTCTTCCCTGGAGAAGGACTCCTGAGTAGACTGGCACCTGTCTTATCCGGCCTGGCAGGCTGACTTCCCAGAGCAACTGGTTTGGGAAGCAACCCGAACCAGTCCCGGAATGAATGAGCATGGGTTTAACCTGCCCTCCGATCTTCTCCAGTCCGCCCAGTGGTCTTACGCTCTCTGGGTTTTCCCTCCCAGGGCGTGTGGGAGCAGAAGAGTTACAGACGGTCCCCCAAACTAGCCAGTCTCTTACAAAAGTCTAAGCAGCCCCCTTGAACACTGGTTCTACCCAGACCGTCTGCCTCGGGTACATTGAGAAAAGATCAAAGATCCAGGAGGCGGGGTTCGTAGCCCAGCTCCAGGCTGGTCCCTCCCGGCCCTGGGCCGCCGTTCCTTCCCGTTTGTGAAGTACAAGAGTGGAAGTTAGAGGCTCTCGTGTTGGTGCGCCTCCTCCCCCTTCCTGGCTAGGATCGGAGGCCAAGGGCTCGCTGAGGCCTCGGTTTTGTCTGGAAGCAGCGCCTGGGGACCCGGCCCTAACCTGTCCGGGTAAGGACACCTGGCTCCCTCCCTGCGCCCGGCCTGTTTGTGTGTGCCAGGCGGCCCTGCCCCACCCCAGGGCTGGATGCAAGTCAGGGCGACCTGGTACCTGGCCGACTGGCTGAGCCAGGCCCGGAGGGGGGTGTCGAGGAGGAAGAAGTGTGGGGAGGAGCCGCCCTTCCATCTTTAACCCAGCCATCTCTGCGCATCTCGAGGTCGCAGGGGTTTCTCTTTAAAGGCCTGAGGATCAAAGAAATGGCAGTTGCTCCATCTCCCTTTGAGTGGGGCTGGTTCTCACCTGCCTCGTTGGAACCCAGAGCTGTTAGGTCAGGAGTGGGAAGGGGAGGAGGGACACACACACACACACACACACACACGCACATGCACACATCTTGCTGACCCTGACCTCTGTGTTTGGAAGTTGTCTCTGTCCAAAGCACTCTTTGCAGGGGACTGATCTCAAGCGTGGTGTGTCATCTGACCAGCTCCCCAGCCACACTGAAGAGAAGTGGGCGTGGCCATCCAAGGGTGCCCACTCCTTCCCTCCAGCTGCCTTGGCAGCTGCCAACCCCACCCCTGCAGCGGCTGCCCAGAACCTTCACACACACGTGTGTGTGTGTGTGTATGTGTGTGTGTGTGTGTGTGTGTGTAGCATGATGGGGCAGGTGGCTGGGGCTCGAGTCTTGCCCTGGACGGCAAGAAGAGAGTGGTGTGGGGAGTGGTTGGATCCTGGAAGTGCCCCTCTGACACCAGTGGTGCCCACGGATGGATGGGTTGATCTCTACAGATATCCTGCTGGATGACATCGTCCTCACCCACTCCCTCTTCCTCCCCACGGAGAAATTTCTGCAGGAGCTGCACCAGTAATATCCTTTTGTGGGGCTCGCAGCAGGGCGGGGCGGGAGGGAGCCACGCCCCCCCAGCCCGTTTGTGGGGTCAGTTCCTAGGCTCTCCCTTCCAAAACACCCTGGGGTTTCGGCCCTCGATTTTCTCCTCCTCCTCCCCCCCAGCTGTGTGACCTTGAGCAGGTCCCCTGACCTCCGGCGGCCTCAGTTTCCTCCTCTATAAAGTGGGGGTAACTAGCATCTGCTCTGCCCACCCCCGGGCGGCTTCGGAGATAGATCTGATCACAGATGTGGGAGAGCCTGAGATGGCAAAGCCCAGAGCGAAAGGAAGGTGTTATTATTCTATGAAGAGCGCCTCTCCCCTCCCGGAGTTGTTGCTCTAAACATCTGGTTGCCCAGGGAGTTATTACAGGGTCCGAGGTAAACAGCCGTCTGCTTCTGCAGGGCCTGCTAGAGGCGAGCCACCGCTGGCCTCCGCATAGGGTCTCCCGTAAGCACAGGGCCTCTCGCTGAGTTATTTTCGGATCTAATTGCAAATGTCAGGCCGCTGAGGAGAATATCACAGGCTCTCCGAGGAACCCCAGGCCTGGCTTACAGGTGTGGTCAGGTTTGTGGTGAGCACCACGACCTTTATGAGCCTGCTGTGAGCTGTGAGCTGCGGGCGTGGGTGGGTGGCAGGTGGGTGGGTCCCCACAGGGAATCCTCCAGTGGAATCCAGAGGTGGCAGTGGGTGTGGCCAACGGGTGCCATGCCTGTCTACTCTGGGCTGGGGCAGGAGGCCCCCACCCCCATCTCCTTTCTCCCTGGCCCCAAACCTAGAGAATGTTTGGGGTGGTTTAGCCCCCCCATCTCCTTTCCCCCTGCCCTCAGGTCCGCCTGTCTCGGGGCTTTTCCTTAACGCGGGGGTCAGCTTTGTTTTGGCAGGAGGCAGGGAGGGCGCCGAGGGGCTGGGCCAGAAGCAGGCCTGTCTGGCCATGCTCCTTCATTTCTTGGACACCTACCAGGGGCTGCTGCAGGAGGAAGAGGGGGCCGGCCGCATCATCAAGGTGGGCCTGGGCAGAAAAGGCGGGTGAGCGGGCAGTTAGCTCTGGAAGGTGGGGGGGGGGGGCCTTTGAAGGAGCCAAAACCATCAAGCCGGGTCCTGGGAGGACAGGATGCCAGGGCGCCTTCGCCCCTGTGGTTCTCCTGCGCTCGAAGGCGAGGAGGCCTTACAGAGCGTGACGCCCTCACTTCTCTCCCCTCCCCAGGATCTGTACCTGCTGATCATGAAGGATGAGTCCCTGTACCAGGACCTCCGAGAGGACACGCTGAGGCTGCACCAGCTGGTGGAAACGGTGGAGCTAAAGTGAGGGGAAAAGGGTTGGGGAAGGGGACAGGGGAGACACCCCCATGTTCCTCTCTTCTAGGGGCTGCCTCTGGCCTTCTGGCTCCCCTATGGTTTCATTTCAGTCCTTTTCTCTTACCAGAGAGGAGTGCAAAGACGGTCTCCTGTCCCTGTTTTCCTCTCACCTGAGGATATGTTCTTATTGATTTCCCAGAAAGAGGAAGGGAGGAGGAGGGAGGGACACACACACACACACACACACATCAAACAGCCATGTGAGAGAGAAACATCCACTGATTGCCTCCTGCATGCACCCTGACCGGGGATGGAACCCGGAACCTGGATATGTGCCCTGACTGGGAATCGAACCTGCAACCTTTCGGTAAATGCGATGACACTCCAACCAACTGAGCCACACTCAGCAGGGCTCTGGTCATATTTCCCCCCCATTCCAATGGCATCCTAGTGAATGTTTAACAACCCGTACTTGGGAGGAGGGGAGGGGGATCATTCTGATTTTGTAGCTTTTGCTGATATCCATAGTATAAAGTCTCTCACCATTCAAGCTACCAACATGACGTCACTGACTGTGAAGTTGGGAAGAGGGGCAGAGGCCATTGTATAGTATTCTCACCAAACAGATACCACCGATGTAAACAACCGGAAGAGCACAGATAATAGTGAAATGTAGTAAAACAATTAGGAGACTATTTTTTTTTTTAATAATTTGGTTGTAGGATTAGAAACACGTACACACTATAATTAAAAAAAATTTTTTGAGAGAGGAACATCTATTTGTTGTTCCACTTTTCATTCACTTGTTGCTTCTTGTATGTGCCCTGACTGGGGATCAAACCTGCAACGTTGGAGTATTGGGACGAAGCTCAAACCAACTGAGCTACCCGGCCAGGGTTCACACGCTTTTTAAAAATGGCTTTATTTTAAAACCAGTGGGCAAAATTGAGCAATCTGCTTTCACGAGGCAATGTGAGCTGGCTTTAGGACACCACTGTATTCATCCATCCTTCCATCCACCCATCTGTCTGTCCATCTATCCACCCATACCTTCGGCTCTTTCTGTTTCTCTCCCCTTGATCCCCCCACCACCACAACCCTTATTTAGGCCTCATTACCTCTCCCCTGGATTATTGCCACAGCGTCCAATCCAGGGTTTTAGTTTATGGTCTATTTTTTAAAATATATTTTTATTGATTTCAGAGCTTAAGGGAGAGGGATAGAAAGATAAAAACATCCATGATAAGAGAGAACCGTTGATTGGCTGCCTCCTGCATGCCCCACCATGGGGATTGAGCCTGCAACCTGGGTATGCGCCCTGACCGGGAATCGAACCTTGACCTCCCGGTTCATAGGTGGACACTCAACCACTGAGCTAATGCCAGGCGGGCTTCAGCTTATGGTCTTGTGTCTGTCTCTCCCTTCTTACAGTGACACCCCAGAGAGAGAGAGAGAGAGAGAGAGAGAGAGAGAGAGAGAGAGAGGGAGAGAGCTTTCCAACTTGTTATCATGTTCCCCTTCCAAAAACATCATGGCTCTCTGTTGTCTATAAGACAAGAAAAGTGTCAAAACCGGTTTGGCTCAGTGGATAGAGCATCAGCCTGTGGACTGAAAGGTCTCAGGTTTGATTCCAGTCAAGGGCATGTACCTTGGCTGCGGGCACATCCCCAGTAGGAGGTGTGCAGGAGGCGGCTGATCAGTGTTCCTCTCTCATCGATGTTTCTAACTCTCTATCCCTCTCCCTTCCTCTCTGTAAAAAATCAATAAAATATTTTAAAAAATAATAATTTTTTAAAAAGACAAGAAAAGTTCCAATATCCTAGCACAGAATTCAACACTCTGCCCTTTCTGTCTCCTGCTAATCTTCTCATCTCAACTCCTACACAACCCTATGCCACCACACTCCCTCTACACCCCACCCTTCACCTTCTGTGCTTTCCCAACTTCCTGCTGTCATTTAGATGGTCGATTCCAGAAGGACCTCCTCCCACCCCCTTCTCTTCCTATTGGCCTTCAAGGGCCAGGTCACATGCCATCTTCTCAATGAAAGCTCCCCAGACCTTCCCTTTTAGGAATAGCTTTCTGCGTGCCTTCTACCAACGTAACTCTGATGAGAGTGAGTGTGTGCATCTTTGTTCTGCCCCCTAGCACCTGCCTTTGTGTTAGAAGTGGCTGTCTGCACATTTGTTTCCCGCCCCCAGAGTGTGAAGTTCTTGTTGGCAAAATTCAGCAAACAGCTGGTTACCTACACCTTCCAATGTTCTAGGCCTGGGCGGTGGAAGACAAAACCAGTAAGAAGGAATCCCAGCTCTCAAAAGCTCTCAAGCTTGCAGAAGAGATAAGATGCAAACAAAAATGTTAGCCCATTGTCCTATAGCAAAAAAAGAAAAAGAAAGAAAAAGGCATTAAAAAATGACCTTTCCTGGTGGGTGGGGTGGATCCGACAAGAATTCATGGAAGAGCCCTAACCGGTTTGGCTCAGTGGATGGAGCATCAGACTGTGGACTCAAGGGTCCCAGGTTTGATTCCGGTCAAGGGTGTGTGCCTTGGTTGCGGGCACATCCTCAGTAGGGGGCGTGCAGGAGGTGGCTGATCAATGTTTCTCTCTCATGGATGTTTCTAACTCTCTATCCCTCTTCCTTCCTGTCTGTAAAAAAAAAAAAAAATCAACAAAATATATTTTAAAAAAAAAAGAATTCATGGAAGAGGTGGCATTTGATGGGGGTCACTTGGACAGTTGTCCCCTGCTGGCCATCATCCTCGCTTCTGACACCCTCTACCACTCTCTGAGCCTGATGCCAGTGCATCCTGGACCCAGTTCTGATACCCCTGTTTGATGGTGCCTGCCTGGTGCTCCATATGCCTGGCAGGGCTTCCTGATGCCCAGCTGTGTCCATGCCAGGATCCCAGAGGAGAGCCAGCCGCCCAACAAGCAGGTGAAGCCCCTCTTCCGCCACTTCCGCCGGATAGACTCCTGTCTGCAGACCCGAGTGGCCTTCCGGGGCTCTGATGAGAGTGAGTGTGGGCATTCGGAGGGGCGGGGCTTCCTGCGTGGCTGAGGGGGCCCACTGGGGTCCTGGGTCTTGGTCACCCTCCATGGAGTCTTCCCTGGGTAGTAGAACCTGTCCCTTTTACAGCATCTTTTTCAGAAGCCAACCAATGTAGGCTGAGGGGTGGGATGGAGTGGGAACACTGGTGTCCTGGAGGGCACCATGCCAGTGCTGCCATTCTGCCCGCTGATGAGAGCCACCTTCCTGTCTCCGCCCAGTCTTCTGCCGCGTCTACATGCCTGACCACTCCTACGTGACCATCCGCAGCCGCCTCTCCGCCTCAGTGCAGGACATTCTGGGCTCGGTGACGGAGAAGCTGCAGTACTCCGAGGAGCCTGCGGGGCGGGAGGATGCCCTCATCCTGGTGGCCGTGGCCTCTTCGGGAGGTGAGGGTCAGGAAGGACTCCGCTGGGACCCCAGGCGGGGAGACAGTCACAGGCCCCTGGCTGGGGGCGGGGGAAAACTGACTTTTCGGTCCCAGCGGCTCAAACTGTGGAGTGGGGACCAGTCGCACGAGCATCTCCTGGGAGCTGATTAAAAATGCCAGATTTCAGACCCCGATCCCAGACCTGCTGAATCAGGACGTGCATTTTAACAAGACCCCTGGGCTATTATTCATGCACTTTTAAATCTGGGAAGCACCGGACCAGGACACTTGGATCTTGTCTTTTAATCTCTTTAAGTACCCAAGGAGGCTTTGTTTTGGGGGCTAAAGATGCAGGGTGTGCCCGCAATCCTTGTGGGTGGACAAAGTACCTGCCATGTAGTCAATGTATTTCCCTCTAAGACAGGAAAGAATCCGGCTTTTCCAGTGTCACAGGGAGGAAAGAATGGCAGAGGAGCTGTGATAGAACACTGGGAGCAAAAAGGGGTCATCAATGCAAAAGAACTCATTCTCTGAACAATGTCAGAAAAGTGTATAATACGAGGCCCATTAGTCTAGAATGCAGTGGTCGGCAAACTGCGGCTCTGTGACTAATGAGTTTGCCGACCACTGACCTAGACTCTCCATTCCAATAATTACAGGCTATTGTTCCTTGTGATGAAGCCCCTATCCCAGCGGTCGGCAAACTCATTAGTCAACAGAGCGGCAAACCGCGGCTCGCGAGCCGCAGTTTGCAGACCACTGGTCTAGAACGTGTCCATGCAGGGCGAGGAGTTTCCGGGTGGGATGGGACCGTGGCGGGGATGTGTGAGGGTGCAGTGGCCGGGCCTGAGGCCGAGCCACTCGTGTTTCTGCAGAGAAAATCCTGCTGCAGCCGACGGAAGACTGTGTCTTCACCACGCTGGGCATCAACAGCCACCTGTTTGCCTGCACCCGCGACAGCTACGAGGCGCTGGTAGGAAGGCCTTCCCGGGCCTGGGCTGAGAGCGGGGGGCGGGGAGGGGCCGGGAGCAGACCCTCACAGGCCCGGAGGGGACCCCAGCCCTGCCCCCCTGCCTGCCACAGGTGCCCCTCCCCGAGGAAATCCAGGTCTCCCCCGGAGACACCGAGATCCACCGCGTGGAGCCCGAGGACGTGGCCAACCACCTGACGGCCTTCCACTGGGAGCTGTTCCGCTGTGTGCACGAGGTGGGCGGCCCGGGCCGGGAGGGGGCCCAGTGCGGGGCTGGAGTGAGGCCGTTTCTGCGCCCCGAACCCTGTTAGACACTGACTTGCAGCCTGTCCTTGGGGCAGGGCACCCCCAGAACCTCTCTAAGCCTTTGTCCCCTTCATCTGAGGAAACAGCAGACAGAGACCCCCCCTGACACGGTGGCTCAGGCCCAAGCGCTGCTTACTCAGAACCTGAACCGTGGCTTATCAGTATTGTTTGAGTATTTACTCTTTCTTTCAAAATATAATTTATTGATTTTTTACAGAGAGGAAAGGAGAGAGTTAGAAACATCAATGAGTGAGAAACATCGATCAGCTGCCTCCTGCACACCTCCTACTGGGGTTGTGCCTGCAACCAAGGTACATGCCCTTGACCGGAATCGAACCTGGGACCCTTCAGTCCGCAGGCTGACGCTCTGTCCGCTGAACCAAACCAGCCTCGGCAGTATTTACTCTCTCTTTTTTTTTAAATATATTTTTATTGGTCTTTTACAGAGAGGAAGGGAGAAGGATAGAGAGAAACATCGATGAGAGAGAGACATTGATCAGCCGCCTCCTGCACGCCCCCCACCGGAGACATGCCCGCAACCAGGATACATGCCCTTGACCAGAATCGAACCTGGGACCTTCCAGTCCGCAGGCCCACGCTCTGTCTGCTGAGCCAAACCGGCCTCGGCAGTATTTACCCTTAAAGAAACACAATAAGGCAGCGATAATAACGTCTGCTACACGGGTTAAGTGCCCGCACCTCGCAGGGGCTCAGTGGACGGTGGAGAGTTATTCACGTTGGCTGTTCCCCTCTCTCTGTCGCATCCTGTCCTGCCCCGTCTTTTCTGTTTTCTGCCCTCCCCTGCCAACCCTCCTGCCTTTCCTGCCTGCCGCCTGCGCTGCCATCTTCCCGCCCACCCGCCCGGCCGTGGCCGCAGCTGGAGTTCGTGGACTACGTGTTCCACGGGGAGCGCGGCCGGCGGGAGACGGCCAACCTGGAGCTGTTGCTGCAGCGCTGCAGCGAGGTCACCCACTGGGTGGCCACCGAGGTGCTGCTCTGCGGGGCGCAGGCCAAGCGCGCGCAGCTGCTCAAGAAGTTCATCAAGATCGCCGCCGTGGGAGTTGCGGCGGGGGGGGAGGGGGGGGGAGCAGGAGGCCTGGAGGGAGGGGTGGCGCCAGGCCCCTGACCTGGCCTCCCCACCCCGCAGCTGCAAGCAGAACCAGGACCTGCTGTCCTTCTACGCCGTGGTCATGGGGCTGGACAACGCGGCGGTCAGCCGCCTGCGGCTCACCTGGGAGGTACGGCCACCCCTGCCCTTCCCTCCCCTCCCACCTGCACTGGCCCACCTGGGGACCTTGGCCGCAGGCTGGTCTCCATATCCTGGGCTCACCTCCATTGGAAGGAGGCGCCCACACAGCCCGAGGGGGCGCGGCTCTGGCTGGTGGACCCTGTCCTTGTGCTGATGAGTAACAGAGGCCCGCCTATAGTGGGGGGCAGGCAGCCCAGGCCAGGTGGCCCCCGTGGCTGTCCGATTGCACCCAGCACTCAGGGAGGTGCCCTGGGGCATGGCAGAGGCCTCGGTCTCCCCAGAATAATGCATTTCTCTGGGCTGCTTCCAACCAATGGGGACTCCTCCCCCTGCCCCGACTGGCTCCCCCCCCCCCCTCAGCCCCTGCAAGACTTGCCAGTCCTTCCCCTCTAACACCTGGGGGTGTCGGAAGCTCCCGTGACTCTCAAGGAGCTCCACGCTGACACCCCTTCTCCCTTCAAATTTCCGCAGAAGCTGCCGGGGAAATTCAAGAACTTGTTCCGCAAATTTGAGAACCTGACAGTGAGTGGGGCTTGGCTCTTTGATCTGCCCTTGGCCTTGTACCCTAAAGACTCTCTGCTCCCATAAACCCTCTTCCTCAAGCTTCTCTTTCCAAGCTTTTAGTGCCTGGGATCTCCCTTCTCTTCCCCCCACGCTGGCGGATTGCTCCCCTATTTTCCCTGGGAAAGACTTCCCTAGCACACCCCTACCTGATTGGAGACCTTCCCTAGCACCCCCTTCATACCCCTACCTGCTAGGGCAGGGGAATGAGGGAGGGAATGGGGGTGTCTTTGGGGTACCCCGGGCCTACCTGTCCTTTATCCCTCTTCTGTACAACGCCAGGACCCCTGCAGGAACCACAAAAGCTACCGAGACGTGATCTCCAAGATGAAGCCTCCGGTGATTCCTTTTGTGCCTCTGATCCTCAAAGGTGAAAGCTGTCCCCCCGTTATGCTCCTCTGTCCCCATGCTCCATGCCTCCCAACCCCCTTCCCGCGGAGGGCCCAGAGGAGAGGAGCCCCCCAAGATGGAGCGGATTCCAGGGAAGGGGAAGGGCCCTTTGACCTCCTTTTACTCACTTGTTTCTCTCTCCACCCCTAGATCTGACTTTCCTGCACGAGGGCAGTAAGACCCTGGTGGATGGTTTGGTGAATATCGAGAAACTGGTAGGTGGCCCGGCCAACCCCGCCCCTCCCCCTCCCCTGGCACCCCCTAAAGACAGCAGCCTTTCTCCATGCTGCCCAGCTTGCCTGCCAGGCTCCCAGCTATCTTCCTGGTGGCATCGCTGTGGCAACCCGCCCACGGGCGGGGTGGCAAAGCTGACAGGCAGCTGGGAGGGAGGGGCAACTCTGCCTCCCCCTCATCCGGCACCCCCTGACACCTGCTTCTCTGGGGCTTCGGGACCCTCCAGAATAGGGGACTGGAGGGAGCAAAACCAACAGGATTGGAGTCACTCAGAGGAAGGGGAGCGTTAAGTGGGGGGGACATCTCTCTGTGGCCTTCTCAGGTCTCATTCCTTGTCACCCCCCAGCACGCGGTGGCTGAAAAAGTGAGGACAGTCCGCAAATACCGGAGCCGGCCCCTTTGTGAGTACCCGGGGCTCTGAGAGCATCTTGGGGAGAGTTTTTACTGAGCGGGAGGGCGCAGGGGAGAAGTGTTTATTCCCTTAAATCCCTCAGTTCTCCTGCTCTCCTTGGCCTCCTGGTCAACACCCATCCCAGCCTGCACCCTTGTCCTCTGGCCCGTGTGTGTGTTTGTATATGTGTATTTGTGTGTGTGTGTGTGTGTGTGTGTGTGTGTGTGTGTGTGTGTAGAGGAAGAAGAGAATCCAGCAGCCTCACGCGCTCTCTGCTTATACTCAGGCCTGGATATGGAGGCCTCGCCCCATCACCTGCAGACCAAGGCCTACGTGCGCCAGTTCCAGGTCATCGACAACCAGAACCTCCTCTTCGAGCTGTCCTACAAGCTGGAGGCGAACAGCCAGTGAGCACAGGGTCCTCGGGCACCTGCCACTCAAGCACTTTGCACCATGTCCCAACCCACCGCCGACATCTTTCCCCGGGAGCGACTTCCCACCCCTCGGGGAGGAGTCGGAGGGACGTAGGGTGGACGTACTCCGGGACTCCTAAGCCTGTTTATCCTGCTGAAGTCCCCCCGCCCCTCAACTCCCTTGCTCCTTCAAGCCCAAACCACACTCTGCTGGTCCCTGTCCTCTCCCCTCACCCCCAGGGAAAAGGGACACAGCTCTCTCCTCTGCCCCCGCCCATCGGGGCCTATTCCTGAGGACAGTTTCCAATCTCCGCTTCCCCAACGGGAAGGAAAGCGGCCACCCCCCTCTGGTCCTCCACTGGGGGAGGCCTGGCAGCTTCCTCTCCACCCCGTTCCGGTTCTCCCGGGTCAGGGCTGGGACCCCTGGCTGCGCCCTCTGGATATTATATTGCCCTTGTGTCTGTGTGTGTGTGGGCGTGTGTGTACCTGTGCCCCCCATAAGGAGAAGTGCACCTGGTCACTGAGGCAGGGTGCTGTGTGTGCTGGGGGGGGAAGGTCCTTCGGTTTGGTGCTACCCTTGTCTCCTCTGCCCCTGGGTCAGTGCATTGTGGGTACTTCCCCCACGCCCACACTCCCTGCTCAGTTAGTCCCACTGCCCTGCACCCCCAGGCTGGTGGGCAAAGCTGCTGGTGAGGACAGGGAGCAGCGGCAGGTGGGAGGGGGTACCCACTGGCCCTTGGGAAACCCCCAGCCAGGCCTCCGGAAGACCCCTGGGGGGGCTCCCCGGAGAGGATAAAAGATGCTCAGGGAAACACAGGCCTCAGCTGCCTACAGGACCCGCCTTCTGTGTTCCAGTGGGATGTGGTGAGGTGACACCAGGAGTTAGGGGTACCTGTTGCCCACATTCCTACTTTTGGGGTATCTCATTGCTAAGGAGGGAGTCGCCATCCCCCTTCTGGCTCTGTGTCTGACACTATGAACATGATCTGTCCTTTCCCTGTTTTCACTCCCTCTTGGTCCTCCCCCTTCAAGCTGGGGTGGGCTGGATCCCTGTCCTTGGGGGCAGGCAGACCCCCAAATGGGAGAAAGGAATGGCAGAGACTGTAAAGGCAGACTGGACTCTAGCGATGCCTTTATGGCCTCTGTCTCCCCTCCCCCTCCCATCACGGGCCTCCCTGGCGGGCTGAGGGGTGCAGGGGCTCCTGGCAGCTACTGGGTGAGGTTTCCAGGCACAGCCTCACCCTCCTTTCTGGCACCACCTCTTTCCCTTCTGAAGAGGCGGCGGCAGCAGCCGCAGCCGCAGCCGCTGCTCCTGCTCTGAGGATGTATATATTTTTTACCCAAAGCTCTGGAATTGTAATTTTATTTTTTAAAACTCAAAGAGGGAAAGAGCCTTGTATTATATGTAAACAGTGTATCATAGGTCATGTTGTACAGTCCCTTTTATACAGTGGCCTGTCTCGTCCCTGCGGCAAAAGTTGTCTCTGGATCTCTGGGGGGGCCGCCCCCCCCCGCTGCCGATGCAGCCCCTGCGTCTCAGCCCCTCCGTCCCTTCAAGACAGTGACCAAGACCCTCCTCCTGCTCCCCGCCTCCTCCCTGCAGCTGCCGACGCACCCTCTCCTCCCTGTAGCCACCCTTCCTCCCCACCCGTCTCAGCAGCCTTCTCACTCCAGCTCCCACGGCCTCCTCCACCGCCGGGCCCACGGGCCAGTCGTGGCTGCGGCCCTCCCCTACCCCCCAGGCCTGCCCTGCTGCCTCCCGGAACCTCCGGCCTCCCCCCTGCCCACAGCTTTAACAGAGGGATCCGTGTGTGCAGCACAGACTCAGTTGGCATTGCGGAGACTGCTGGGCGGGAAATAAGCTGATAAAGTCTTATGAATCAACCCTCCTGCTGGTCTCCATTCTGTTTCTTCGAGGCCGAGGGAGGCAGGCGGGGGGACTGCCTCTCAGTGTGCTGGGCCCCGCAGCAAGAAGGTTCTGGAATAACTCTGAAAATGTGGATGAGAGCCCTCGCCGGTCTGGCTCAGTGAAGAGAGCTTTGGCCCCTGGACCAACGGGTCCTGGATTCGGTTCCAGTCAAGGGCACGTGCCTGGGTTGCAGGCTCCGAGGCCCAGCCCAGGTCGGGGCAGGTGCAGGAGGCAACCGATCGATGTGGCTCTCTCACATCAATGTTCCTCTCTCTGTCTCTCCCCCTTCCCTTCCTCTCTCTCTAAAAATCAATGGGAACATATCCTCAGTGAGGACTAATGAAAATGTGGATGGGAGGAAGAGGTGCCAAACTCCTAAGACATGTCACACTGTGGCCGGCACTTGGAAGTGTGAAGGTTTTGGTTCTTCCAGGTTCCAGGCGCCACAGATACCTGATCCTGTTGAACTCCAGCACTGTATGGAGGAAGGTGGAGCTGGACAGTCCTAACCTGAGGTCCAGGTTACAGGGCGAGCGAGAGGGCAGGCCTGGGCCTCTAAGCCAGATCCGACCCCTGCAGACAGCATGCACCATCCACACAACCAGTATTTACCAGTTATGTGAAGGCACGAGCAGCTAGAACCTACGCTACAGGAGATATTGTTTATGCAAACAGCTGCGAGGGAGCCCTGGACCTTCCCTCATCCTCCATCTTACTTTCTTGATCTTCTGGATGTCAGAAAATGCTCCTCTCCTCCCCCCATGTTCTCCAGGCAAGAAAGAATATAGGACTCGCCCTGAATGGCTCGTTCTCTCAGACCTTGTTCACCTCACCGGGCAGTCCCAGAAGACTAGTATATCCCAGATTGGTCTGCTATTACCATGGTGATGACTTCTTTGTTACCACCTAGTCCAAAGTGGCTTCCCAGGACGGCTACACTAGCCTCTTACTGCACTCTCAGCTTGCTCTCTACACCCCTCCCCTAACCCCACCAGTTAGTGCTCCACGCCGCAGCCAGGGTGCCCTTTGACAAACCTAAATCAGATCATTATGGCTAAAGTGAAAAAGGGAAAGCTGTCAAATGTCAGTGAAGATGTGGAGCAGCTGGGACTTGTAGACACTGCTGGTGGGATTCAAAGTGGCACAACCGCTTTAGAAAATTGTCAGTCTCCGGCCATACCACCCTGAAAGCGCCTGATCTCGTTTGATCTAGGAAGCTAAGCAGAGTCGGGCCTGGTTAGTACTTGGATGGGAGACAATTGTCTATCAGTATCGGCTAAAACTAAATGCATCGCAGCTCTGAACTAGTGTGTATCCAAGAGACATCAGTGCTCTGTCCACCAAAGACATGTCGCCAGTTATCAGAGTGGTTTTATTCATGATAAATTGGAAAAAAAAAGTGTCCTTCAACAGGTGAATGGTTGAATGGATAAGCCATTGTGAATATATGTGTGTGGGTGTGTGTGGGTGTGTGTGGAGAGAGAGAGAGAGAGAGAGAGAGAGAGAGAGAGAGAGACTGAGAAATATCGATGTGAGAGAGACACATTGATTGGTTGCCTCCCACATGGGTCTCACCAGGGCTAGGAATCGACTGGGGGTGGGGAGAGCATTGGCTGGGAAGGACATGGAGAAGCCCTCTGTGGTGATAGAAATGTTCTGTATTTTGACCTGGGGGTGGTATGCGCACGTGTGTGTGTGTGTGTGTGTGTGTGTGTGTGTGTGTGTTTTCATTGAGTTGTTCATGTGAGATTTATACATTTCACTGTGGTTATTCTATACCTCAACTGAAAAAAATTGGATCCTAACAGCCATTTCTGATAATCCTTAGATTAAAAACCCAAATCTCCTGCCCATCTCCTACCGCCTGTCCCCTCACTCACTCCACTCCAGCCACACCTTACTGTTCCTAAAACACATGACATTCATTCTTGTCTCAGGGACTTTACCTTTGCCCTTCCCTGAGTCTTTCCCGACCACTCTGGTCCCACCCCCTCTCAGCCCTCACTCTGTGTCCCCTCCGCCTCCTGTATTGTATCACTTCCTGACATCACATATACTTCTTGGCGTGTTTGCTTCGTGGTCACTCCTACACCAGAATGTCAGCTCAGTGAGTCTGACATTCAGTCACTATTCGGTGCCGAGAACAGTACCTGGCACAGAGAAGACACTTAATACAGATTTGCTGAATGAATAAATTAGGTTGGTTGAAATAGGAGCCATAAAACACAAGATGATCAGTGCTCTGGAGATTAAGCCAAGGATATTCACTACTGGTCGGGGGATGGTGGTGGGGCGAAATTAAAAGGAAATTTTTTGGAAGAGATGACCCGGGTCTTGAAGCAGCAGAGGATTTGATGGCCAAAGTGTGGAAGCTGGAATCAGGAGGGCAGAAGGAGTGGTGTGAATTAGTCCTCTCATCCCATCTCAGCGATCATCAGACCCAACACCTTGCAGGGGTGATGATAAAAGTTGACATTTGGAGGAAAGTCCTTGGCCACTCGCTCTGCTGGGCATTATGTGCATTCTCTTCTCAACAAACTCCGGAGGTTGGCTCTGTCCACTCTATTTTCCGGATGAGGATGAAGGTTTCTCATTAGAGGCACAGAGAGGCTAAGTCCCTAGCCCTGAGTTTCACCGCTAGTAGGGATTTGAACCTCGTTATTCTGACCCCAGACCCCAGTTTAAGCTCTGCACAATCCTGGGGTTTTGAATAGCTGAGAAACGCTCACCTTGTGCTCACCAGGGTGCAGTGGCCACCGGACTATAGCTGCGGGGACTATCCTTTCCGGTCCCTGTCCTACCTGTGTTTTGCTTTCTTGAAGGGAGAGTGACCGAGAGACTCAATAGATGGTCCAAGGGTTCTGTGGGCGGGATGTGGGAGAGAATGAGCTTATTAAGTAGAATTGCACCTTATAGGTTGGTCTAGCAATGGTGAAAATAATTTGGAGCGGTCAGAAGACCAGTGTAATAAGATGCCTATCCTGATCAGGTGTTAAGGTAATGAAGAGTGAAGAATGTAATATACTTTGAACCCACTAGGTGTCGCCACTAAGACTACTTTCTCACCAGGCTTGGGAACAGGGATGGGGAGTGGGACAGGAAGAATGGGCTAGCCGCTAGAGCATTTCTTTTCTTCTTTTTTAAAAAAAATATATTTTGTTGATTTTTTACAGAGAGGAAGGGAGAGTGATAGAAAGTCAGAAAC
Organism: Lasiurus cinereus; assembly: GCA_011751065.1. Lineage (NCBI taxonomy): Eukaryota > Metazoa > Chordata > Mammalia > Chiroptera > Vespertilionidae > Lasiurus > Lasiurus cinereus. Next base: position 752,158 of record JAAGEH010000016.1, on the reverse strand, counting down.
ATCTATGAGAGAGAGACATCGATCAGCTGCCTCCTGCACACCCCACTGTGGAGATGTGCCCACAAACAAGGTACATGCCCCCTGCCGGAATGGAACCTGGGACCTTTCAGTCCACAAGCCGACGCTCTATCCACTGAGCCAAACCGGTCTCAGCTGGAGCATTTCTTGAGGATTTCTTGAATTTGTCTGAAAGAGTCTATCCCCAAAGATGAGAAATAAATTTGACCAGAATAACTTGTGTCATTTATTCTCTCCATCTCTACTGGCTCTTTGCCATTAGCATTTAAACCCTCTCAAGTCTCTATTTGTAAAAACATGTTCCTTGACCCACCATGCCTGCTCTAGTCATTGTCCCCTCTCTCACTTTAGTTCATGGCCAACCTTCTTCAAAGGCTTGACTCCACTTACTACCTCCACTTCCTCCTCTCCCATTCATTCCCTTTTTTATTTTGTCTTGTTTCCCCAACTTTTCATCATGAAAAATTTCAAACATAGAAATGTTGAAAGATTAGCACAATGAATACTCTTAAATATTTCTAGGTTCTATAATTAACATTTTGCTTTTGTTCTCTGTGTGCATCTCTCTTTCTACACACACACACACACACACACACACACTTTTTCCTTTGCCAAGCTATTTGAAAGTAAGTTACCTCAGCAGCAATCTCTTAAGAATGACATTCTCCTACACATCTACTAAACCATAGTCATACCTTGAGAAAATCAATATATTTCTATGATATCTAATTTCTAGTCTATATTTTCTCTAGGTCGTCTCAAAGAATACCTTTAAAAAATGTTAAAAAAAAAACCCACTTCCTGCTCCAGTCTAGTTCCATGTATTGCATTTGATTGTTAGATCGTTTTACTCTCTTTTAATCTAGAATAGTTCATTTTCTTTCTTTTTTTTTTTTTAATTTATTGAGGGGGGAGAGAGAGAGAGGTCTGTTGCTCCATCCATTTATGCACTTATTGGTTGACTCCTACGTGTGCCCTGACTGAGGGTCAAACCTGGCCCTCCAGAATGATGTGCCAACCAACTGAGCCAGTGCTGGACTAGTCACATTTTAATTGTTTGACAGCCACGAGTCGCTAGCAGCTCCCAGTTGGACAACATAGTTCTAGTGGTTTTCTGGAGCATTGATAGCCAGAGGTGGGCCTATATTAGTGATATCTGAGTTTGACTCCTGGTTAAGGGGCTACTACCAGATCTCTCCATTAAAAAGATTACCTTTTTTTCCTTTGCAATTAGTATCTGGTAATTTTTGCATCTTGAAAATATAGTGTATCCCCAAAAGTGTATACACACACTTCCAATAGTTATAAAGGCAGTGCTTATTAGAAGTACATTTCATTTTTAAAACTGAGCTATCAGCTGTTAAAGGGTGTGTACATTTTGGGGAGGATATCCTGTATACCGTGTAATCCAATCATTCACTCTTTTAAATGTGTAATATTTTGATCATACAAAAAGTTTAAAAACTAACATAATGAAGATCTGTTTCCCCATCACTTAACCTATGAAATGAAAAATGACCCTATAGCTGAGGCCCCGGGTACCTGTCCTTTATCACATCTTCTTCGTTTCTCCCCAGAGACAACCACCTTCCTGACTGCAGTATCATTTCCCTGCATTTTGTGAACTTTTACTCCATATTATACATCTCAAAACAATATAGTGTTTTGCATATTTTTGAGTAACAGTTTTATTGAGATATAGTTCACATAGCATGTAATTCACCTGTTTATACATGTCAATGACTTTTAGTATATTCACAAGTTTGCAATCATCACCACAATCAATTTTTGAATATTTTCATCACTCCAAAAGAAACTCACTGTGCAAGAATGTTCATAGTAGCATTATTCAAAATAGCCAGAAAGTGGAACAACGCAATGTGTGTCAACTGATTAATGATAAACTAAAATGTGGTATATCCATAAAATGGTATATCATTTGGCCATAAAAAGGAATACAGTACTAATACATGTAACATGGTTACCCCTTGGATGAAAAAAAGATGACATATTGTATGATTTCTATGAAATGTCCAGAATACAAATCTATAGAGATGGAGAGTGGGATGGAAGGAGGGCAGTGTTGGAAGAGACTGGTAGTGAGTACAGGGTTTCTTTTTGGGGTGGTGGGATGTCCCAGAATTAGTAGTAATGGTTGCATAATGTGCCGACTATATTAAAAACCACTCAATTGTGCACTTTAAAGTGATTAAAATGAGTTCATGTTATGTAAATTTTGTTTTGACTTGTAGACATATCACTCCAATCTCTGTCTCCATCTTCACATTGTGTTCTCTCTTGTACGTGAATTTAGGGCTCACCCTAATCTAATGTGACCTAATCTCAATCTGACCTCAATTTAACTAATTACATCTGCAAAGAACTTAGTTCCAAATAAGGTCAAATTCTGAATGAATGTGAATTTTTGGAGGACATTCAACCCACTGCAAGATCCAAATTAAATGATATGATACATGAAGTTATGACAATGCCTAGCACACGGTAAGTACTGTGAAAGTTATGATTACTTCTTTGACCTAACTTCTTGCCTCTCCCATAGTTCTAGCTCTAACCACATCAAAATGCTGGTTTTATTGTCTTTAAAAAATGTTTTAATCCTCACTGGAGGATATGTTTTTATTTTATTTATTATTTTTATTTTTTCAAATTTTTATTGAATTCAGAGTGAGGAATAGAGCGATGACTGATAAGAGAGAATCATTGATTGGCTGCCTCCTGCACACCCCCTACTGGGGACTCAGCCCACAACCTGGGCATATGCCCTTGATCAGAATTGAAACTGGGACCCTTCGTCCGCAGGCTGTTGCTCTATCCACTGAGCCAAACCAGCTAGGCCTCTTTTTATTGACTTTACAGGGAGGAGGAAGAGAGAGAGGATGAGAGAAAGAGACATGGATCAGTTGCCTCCTGTATGTGCTCCAGCTGGGAATCCTACCCTCAACCTAGGTATGTGCTCTGATGGGAATCGAACCCAAGACCCTTTGGCTTGTGGGCCAACACTCTGACCCCTGAGCCCCCTGAGTATGCTGGTCAGGGCCAAAATGCTTTGTTTTTAGAATATGCCATGATTCTTCTTTTGCACATGCTCTTCCTCTGCCTTGATATGCATTCCCTCCCCTCTGCCCCTGGCCAATCCCTATTTATCCATCAGGCCTCACCTAGAAGTTACTTTCTTTATGAAGCCCACACATTATCTCCCCAAATCTGGGTGAGATGTCCTTTGTATTCCACCCCAGTGGCTGCCATTATCACAGAATGATGTCATAGAGCCGTGGTCGGCAAACTGCGGCTCTCCAGCCACCTGCAGCTCTTTGGCCCCTTGAGTGTGGCTCTTCCACAAATACCACAGCCTGAGCGAGTCTATTTTGAAGAACTGGCGTTAGAAGAAGTTTAAGTTTTAAAAATTTGTCTCTCCCAAGAAATTTCCATCGTTGTACTGTTGATATCTGGCTCTGTTGACTGATGAGTGTGCCGACTACTGTTATAGAGAAGGGAAGCTTACATTAGCTGTGGCGGGTAGGGAAGACCCTCGGAAGGGGGAGCATTTGAGCTAAGGCCTGAAAAATGAGGATGAGGCAGAGTAAAGGCAATACACACACACACAACACACACACACACAGGCCTTGAGAAACCACTGGGTGCACTGTTGCAATAGGAAGCACAGCTATATAGTGAGTGAGCAGAGTCAGAACAGAATCACAATGAGGCTGCAGAGCTGGGAGTTTAGACCCACCTTCTCCCTGGCCCAGTCACCCCGATTTCAGGCACGCAGCACTACATACCTGGAGATCTTTTACCCTTGCACCTACCGATCCCTATGTCTGGCATGTGATCCTGGCCTGCTCTGACGAATAACAACAACATTCGACTCATCCTTCAAAGCTGAGTTTAGAACTGTTGACGAAACCTCCCTCCCTTGCCTCATGTCCCCGAGCCCAGATGTCCCCATCGTCCGAATAATCACAGGCTGACTTGTATTTCAGCCGGCTGTTTACATGCCGATCTGCTCGCCACGGCGAGTTCCCTGGGGCAGACAGAGGCTCTGTCTCGGCCACGCCGCAGCCACCTCCCGGTGCCTCGCCCGGAGCCCAGCCCGTGGCAGGTGCTCCATGAACGCGGTGGTGACATTTACTGGACTAGTGCGTGGCGCTCAGCACTGCTAACGAGAGAACACGAGGAGAACAAAAATAATAACAACTCCTGGCTTATCGCATGTTTTCCCATTCATCACCTGGTTGCAGAGCCTATGGAACAGTCGAGACAGGCACTATGAGGTCCATTGTATAGATATTAGCTGAGCTCCAAGGGCACCCAGGGAGTGTGTATCGTGGGGACCAAATCCTATCCTGTCTCCTCACTTGGGATTCAGAGGAGGGGAGCAGAGGGTTGTGCGGGGGGTGTGTGAGAAAGATGATGGAGAGCATTTTTGAAGACACAGGGCGTAAGGCATGGGCTCGGCTGCAGTGGGAATGTACTTTTGGGGGTGCACCGGGGAGGGATCCCGTGGGCTGGGGGTGCAGGTAGCAGCCCCAGCAGGGAGGGCACAGTATCCCTGACTCAAGCAGCTGGAGGAGACTGCAGCACCATCCATGCCCCAGCCCTGGAGTCAGAGGACCTCTGACCCGGGAAAGAGGAGACGGGTGTCCACGGGTGTTGACGGGTGTTGGGGTCAGGTGGCTAAGATGACGTTAACGATGACAGGTGAGCCGGGGGCCTGCCTCTCGGTTGCTATGGCAACCGAAGCTTGGCTGCCGGGGGGGCCTTGCAAGGCCGACCGAGGCGGGGTCTTCGGGGTGAACTCGAAATTAGGGAAGGGCCTTACGTGGCGGTGCGTATGTGGATGCGCGCAGGGGGAATAAAGATGAAAAAAGAGGTATATGCAAGACCCTGTTGAGCTCACGGATGACCCACCTCGGACATAGTAGAATCATCTGCGCAGTTTTTTTAAAAAAAATAATCCCGATGCCTACAGCGCCCCCTGGGCCCGTTAACTCCATCGCTGGGAGCGCAGCCCGGGCATCACTCTCCATTTGTGTTCCCAGGTGATGAGCACCGAAACCAAAGCGGCGAACCCCGGCTGCTTTCGGGAGCGGGTGAGACGCCCGCGACCTTCCCAAGATGGCGGCCGCCGCGCCGCTTCCGCTGCGGCGTGCGCCGGCAGGGGGCGGGCCTTCCGGGGGCGCACGCGCGCCGCGTCCCTCCGCCCCTGGAGCCGAGCTCCGGTTCCCCCCGCCTCCATTTTGTTCGCGGACGCTGGGGACGGTGGGAGCAGATCTATTTCCGGGTTGGCGAAAGGGGCGGCGGCGGCGGCGGCGAGAAAGGGAGCTGGCCGGGCGGGGGTCGAGCCGAACGGGACCCAGTCGGAGCGGAGGCGGCGGAGGACCTGCTCCCGGAGCCGCTGAGGCCAGGTGGGGAGCGGGCCGGGGCGGCGGGGGCTTGACCTGCGGACCTGAGGGGGAGGGGGCGGGGGAGGGGGATTGGGGCGTGGCTTCGAGCGAGAGCGAGGGGCCTTGGAGGAGGGGCCTGAAGGGGAGAGACAGAGGGGGGGGCTGGGGGCGGGGCCTGAGGGCGGGAGTCGGGGCTGGGGCGGCCGGGGGGCCCGGAGGAGGGCGAGGGCCAGGCGAGGGGGCGTGGGCCGCCGGGGGGGGGGGGAGTGGTCGGGGATTGGAGCGGGGCGGACGCGGACCGCGGACGTGGGGAGGGAGGCTCTTGAGAGGCAGGAACCAAGGGGCGGGGGGTGCGGGGGGTCCCCGAGTGGTGGGTCCGGTGAGGAGGACGCCGTCCTGGGCGAGAGCGCCGCCGCCGTGCGCACGGGGAGGGGGCCGGGCGGGCGGACCGGGGGGACGCGGCCCCGCGCAGGAGGCGCCGGCTGTCGGGGGGTCGGGAGGGAGGACCGTGTGGGATGGAGCGGGGTGGGAAGCGGCGGAGGGAGAGGGGCCGCCTCGGGAGGCGGTGGCCTCCGGGGGGGACGTGCCGGGCGTTCGTGGAGCAGGAGTCGCGGGCAGGCGCGGCGGGGGGGGAGGTTGAGCGGTGCCTGGCCGCCACCCGGGGCGGGTGCTGTTCGGCTGGGGCGGGGGGTGCCCAGCGTGGAGGGGGGGGTGCTCGCCTTGGGGTGGGGTGCTGCTCGGCTTGGAGGGGGCGCCGGGAGGGAAGGTGGGAGGCTCAAAGCGCTGGACGTGGGCAGCGCGCGTTGTGGAGCTGAACTGATCGGGAAGGAGCGTTCTCAGCAGATGACACCGGGCGACAAACCGGAAGGATGGGCGGGCCCTGCAGTGGGTCATTTTATTTTTTATTTATTTATTTTTTAAATATATTTTATTGATTTTACAGAGAGGAAGGGAGAGGGATAGGAAGTCAGAAGCATCGATGAGAGAGAGACATCGATCAGCCGCCTCCTGCACGCCCCACCGTGGGGATGTGCCCGCAGCCAAGGCACACGCCCCCGACCGGAATCGAACCCGGGACCCTGCAGTCCGCAAGCCGACGACACTGTATCCACTGAGCCACACCGGTCCCGCCAGTGGGTCATTTTAAAGGGATTGGAGTAATCGGTGACTGCTGTGGGCTCTCCCCAGATCCACCTCCTTTTCCATGCCTTTTTTTTTTTTTTTTCTTTGCTCTGTTTCGTCAGACAGTTTCTGTTTCTGAGTGACTTACCAAGTGCTTTCGGTGATTTTTTTTTTTCCTTTTACAAACCGCAAAAGAACCACAGGGCATCAGGACTGTTCCAGCACACCTATGGACTCACTGAGTAACTTGGAGGCAAATTGTGAAACTCTGTCATTCCTGCCACACACCCCCCCACCCCACTTTGAAATATAGGTTTGGTCCCTCACGGCTCCTAAAAGGTTGTGTTGACCAAATGAGATCTTTATTTTTTTTTTTAATTTTACTTACTGATTTTAGAAAGAGCAAGGAGAGAGAGAAAAACACAGGTTCCCTTTATTTATGCTTTCAGTGGTTGTGATTTTTTAAAAATATATTTTATTGATTTTTTACAGAGAGGAAGAGAGAGAGACAAAGTCAGAAACATCAATGAGAGAGAGACATCCATCAGCCGCCTCCTGCACGCCCCACAGTGGAGATGTGCCCGCAAGGAAGGTACATGCCCCCAACCGGAATCGAACCTGGGACCTTTCAGTCCGCAGGCCGACGCTCTATCCACTGAACCAAACTGGTCTCGGCATGGTTGTGATTCTTGTATGTCGCCCTGACCAGGGCTTGAACCCCCAACCTTGGCATCGTGGTGTGAGACTAACCAACCGAGCTACCAGGTCAGGGCTCCCGAATGGGATCCTTAAGCGGTTATAAAGAAGTGATCTCTGAAAACAAGACTGAGACAATACTATTTAGAAGCCGTGTCTTTCTCGGTTTCTTCCTCTCAGCCCTCCTGCATTTCTCTGCTAGGGAAGAGTTGGTGATTTGATACATGTTCCCCCCTTTTTTTAAAAACTTTTCTCAATTTGATACATGTCCCTCTCTTCCCACCCCCCCTTTTTTTTTTTAACTTTTCTCATCCTCAACTTCTAGCAGCCATAAATTTCACATTATTGTATTATATTGTATTGGCTGCCATCAAGATAGAGATAAGGAAGTTAGAGTTGGGGCGAAGGAGGTCTGTTGATCCAGAATAGGGGAGAATGCACTCTAGCCACCCAGAATAGTTTACTCTTTAAAAAAATCCCCCTCACTCCCCCATGTCTGAATTACTTTACTGGTGACAAACGCTGCTTTTCCTCAGGATCTCGTTGAAAATTCGCTGAAGTGCAATGTTTTAGACAGCCGAGCCTCCTGTTTTGGTCCATTCACTTTGGCCCTGTTGCCAGCTGGTGGAGACCAGTGTGCTTTGGGACGGTTTGCACGTTACTGTTAATCCTCTGAAATCTTGGCTGTTTGAGCTTTTCCTTTGGGCATGATACCCTAAATACTTTGCCCGTAGGTGAACTTGTCTCGTGTAGAAGTGTTCCTAAAAGTCCTGGCATTTCTGAGGTCTGGGTTTGCTGAAGGGTGGACCGTGTCCAGTTCTACTGTACACCTGCTATCAGTGTTTACTTAGCTAATACTGATTAGTTATGTCATGTCAGCACAAAGGGGAAATGCCGGGGAAAGGGGAAGGTGTGGAGAACAGTGGAATTTTCAGATTTCACTTTTAAGAAGGGAAGAGAGAAATCCTGTTCCTATTAAGGAGAAAATCTTGACCTCTGTGAGCTCTTTGATAGTCACCAGGTGTACTTGAGTCTTTTTTCCTATTGCTCTTGAAGTAATTCTGAAATTTGTGGCCTGCTGGTTCAGGCTGTTCAGCTTCATAATAACTCCAGGAAGAGCTGCATGCTAGGAAGTATGTAACTTATTTGGGAGTAAAAACCTGCTTAATATTTTGTGGTCATTTCAACCTATCGTGTGTCTTTTGTTTTGTTTTGTTTTTTTCTGGAAGGTTTTGAAGTTAGTTACAGAGGCTCGGAGCTTTGGGAAGGCTTTTTAAAAGAAATACATTCTTATTAATTTCAGAATGGAAAGGAGAGGAAGAGAGAGAAACATCAATGATGAGAGAGAATCATTGACCAAGCTGCCTCCAGCATGTCCCCTACCAGGGATCAAGCCCTAAACCCGGGCTTGTGTCCTTTACTGGAATCGAACCCGGGACTCTTCAGGCCACAGGCCAACACTCTATCCACTGAGCCAAACTGGCTGGGGCAGAAGGCTTTTAATATAGCGTGCTTGTTTAACATAATGAGTTCCCATTTTTTTCCTGTCCTGTTATGTTTTCCCATCGCTCTGCTTGAGCCATTCTAAGTGGAAATGGCAAATTACATATTTTCCCCCTCCTTTTCAGTCTTTGGTGGACATCTTGTCTGTGTCACAGCTTGATACCACCACGTTGAAAGGATTCTTGATTTCTTCCAATGGGGTGGGTGACAGAAGCTGAGCGGGTTTCCTGGCCAGAGGATGGATTATGTCAAAGCAGAGAATAGTTGCAGAAACACAAACGGGCATCTTGAAGCTGTGACTAACATTTTGGCAACATACTTCCCTTTGCCAAATAACTTCGTTTCTTCCTGAGTGTGATTGTTGATCTCCTTCTCAAAGTAGGCTTTTGTTGCTACTGTTCTTCACACAACTCCCAGCACAAGCTGGCAGAGTTCCCGTTGACTGTCTCTGGAGGGCTGTGCCCCGGATTAGAGTAGATGGAGTGTCCCATGTCAAAACGAGGTCCATTGGCAGATCCTGAGAACTGCTGTGCGAGGAAATAGAGGCAGTGCTCTTCGCTGGATGTTTGTGTACTCCTTTATGCTTTTCCGAAACTCAAATCTGTTTCTTACTCATCTGGTGATTAAGTGCAGAATCATTGCCTTTGTCTAGCTTTGAAAGACCAGGGTATTGAGGAAGAGAGAGAAAAAGAGATTTCTGATATATGTTTTTCTTCCACTCCTCCTCCCAAGCCTTTGAATTTGGGGAGCCACAGGCTCACCTCACAGACACTGCTTGGTGTATTACAGAAGGGTATTTCAAATACTGCAGAGAACTTTATGGAGAAAAACAATGTTAGTAGGAAAAAAAGTGATATATTTGCTAATGTCTGTGTCAGTCTTAGATTTTGACTTTAACATGTGGAAAAAGCCTGTGGAGGCAAATAAGTTATCACATAGAGCCAGGAATTGGCTTCTAACTTGCCACTTAGGCTTGGCAAAGTTATAACAATTTAAAATAGCTACACTAAGTACTTTGTTCTACTTAGTAAATGCCCTTTTCAGTATTTTCTCCTTAGTAAATACCCTTTGAAGATAACAGTGCCTCTGATAGGTCTTGGGATGGATGATTATGATCATTTCTTGTACTATATGACAGTGGTTCTTGTAACACCGGAGACCCCAAGATAAATCCCCTTGTTGGTGGCCCTGGATTTGGCTTTCTCATGCCATCATTAGTCCAGTGTATTCTGTTCCTGATTTGCAGGTTTGGGAAACTCAACAGGTTCAGATCCAAAGGTTTTATTTTTGTGTGTGTGTGTTTTTAAAAATCTTTATCCGAGGATATGTTTATTGATTTTTAGAGAGAAAGGGAGAAAGAAATATTGATGTAAGAGATAAATATCAATTGGTTGCCTCCCGTATGCCCTCCAACCAGAGACTGAACCCTGACCGGGAATCGAACCTGCAACCTTTTTGGTGTACTGGACCACCCAGCTGGGGCAGACTCAAAGGCTTTAACTCTGGGCCAGGGCTTGGCTTGTGGTAACAAATGTGATTATTAGAGTTATGTTTAAACAAGTCTCAGATCTTTCTTTCCTGAAGGGTATCTTGAAGTTTGGCGAACCTGTATTTTTCTTAAATTAAGTTCTTTATTGTTTAAAGTATTACATGAGTCTCCTTTTTCCCTCATTGGCCGCTCCCATGCCCCAGCACATGCCCTCTGTGTCCATTGGTCATGCTCATATGTATGCATACAAGTCCTGTGGTTGCTCTCTTACTCCCTCTGCTCCATACACCTGCCTTCCCTCGTAGATTGGACAATCTGATGCTTCTCTGAATCTGGTTCTATTTTTGTTCATCAGTTTATGTTGTTTGTTATATTCCACAAATGGGCAAATCTGTATTTTAAGGAATGTGTGTAGCTTTCCTCCCCATTCTTATAATTGATTTAATTTTTTTTTAGTTGTTTTTTTAAAAAATATATTTCATTGATTCTTTACAGAGAGGAAGGGAGAGAGATAGAAAGTCAGAAACATCGATGAGAGAGAGACATCGATCAGCCGCCTCCTGCACGCACCACAGTGGAGATGTTCCCGCAAGCAAGGTACATGTCCTTGACCAGAATCAAACCCAGGACCTTTCAGTCCACAAGCCGACGCTCTATCCACTGAGCCAAACCGGTCTCGGCTTTTTTTTAGTTTTTTGAATTAGTGGATTGAAGTTAAGCTCCATTTAGATTTTGAGGCCCATCAGTGGAAATAATTTATTTTTAGTCAGTGTTTATAATATGTCTTTGTACAAATTCATCAACCTACTTTCTATGTTTATAGGAATGCTGAATTTCATAATCCCTTTTTTCTCCCAATAATCCCTCTAACTGTGAACCTACAAACTGAGTATGTGCCCTGACCGGGAATTGAACTGAGGAACCTTTGCTGCACAAAGGATGATATTAGGATGATGCTCCAACTAACTGACATATATGGGCCTTGGCACTGGTATACATTTTAAACGTTTCCAGTCATCTGCTATGACAAACTGTGCTCCAGTGAATAATCATACATATTTGGCCTTTTGCGTGTGTGACTGTATGTGTAGGGTAATTACAGGGGTGGGTAAAAGTAGGCTGACAGTTGTTTGGAAAATAATGGAAAATAATGCAGTAATTAATAAATATCAATACAAGAATAGCCCTGGTCAGTATGGCTCAGTTGGTTGGGTGTTGTCCTGTGTACAGAAAGGTTGCCTGTTTAATTCCCATTCAGGACACATGCCCTGGTGTGGGTTCAATCCTCAGTATGGCGCATGCAGGAGGCAGCAATCAATATTTCACTCTCACATTGATGTTTTTGTTGCTCTCCCTCTCCCTTCCTCTCTGTCTAAAAATCAGTTAATAATAATAATACAAGAATAAATTCTGTGTTTTGCATACTCAACTATAAACCTACTTTGCCCACCCCATATAAGTAGAGTTGCTGAAGCTGATTTTTTGGGGAGAGGGCCTTGCTATTTGCTTATTTGACAAGAATTTTTAAAAAATATATATTTATTGATTTCAGAGAGGAAGGAAGAGGGAGAAGATATAGAAACATCAATGATGAGAGAGAATCATTGATTGGCTGCCTCATGCACGACCCCACTAGGGATTGAGCCCACAACCCTGGGCATGTGCCCTTGACCAGAATGGAACTTGGGACCCTTCAGTCTGCAGGCCGATGCTCTATCCACTGAGCCAAGCCGGGTAGCACTTGACAGGACTTTTTGAGCTGGTATGTACCAAGCATCGGTCAAGGTGCTGGCAGTGAACAAAACTGACTCAGTCCCTGCACTTTTGAAATTATGGTCTAGTGTGGAAGATCCATTAAACAAATAACCACTTTTGCTATGAATGCTTTGGAGCCCTCGCTGGTGTTTCTCAGTGGTTAGACTGTGGGCTGGCACACTGAGGGTTGCACATTTGATTCCTTCCCCCGCCCTCCCCCACGCCCTCCAATTGGGGCATGCTTGAGGCAACCAATCAATATGTCTCTTTCACATGGATATTTCTCTCTCTGCCTTTTCCCCTGCCCCCTCCACCTCCTTCCCTCCCTTCCACTCTCTCTAAAAAGCAATAGAAAAATCATCCTTGACAACAACAACACAACAGGCTTTGGAGACAGCAAATTGGAAGTCTACCCCAGGTGGATTGGGAAAGAGGGTAGGTAGGGAAGGTCTGTGAGGAATTGATTTTTAAGGCTGACACCTAAAGGGTGAGGGGAGAACAAAAGAGTGTTTTAGGTAGTGGACATGGCTTAGGTGCAGATTCCGAAGAGGGGAAGAACATGGCTCTGTTTTGAGAATTGAAGGAAGTTCCAGTGTGTCTGCAGCTTAGGGAGCGAAAAGCAGAGAGGTAGGAGGCAAGGCTTCGGAGAGGGTGAGCTCTCCAAAAATGAATAAATAGCAGAGTGAATTTTGAGTGCAACCGTTATGGTAGAGATTTCTTTCTGTCAGTTCTTTCACAGATATTAATTTACTGGTGTTAATGTTAAAACCACCAATATAAAGAAATGTGATGCTTATATAGTGGAATATGTTTCCTATAAGAATTTTCCTGGATAAATCTTATTTTAGTGTTGATTTTTTTTTTTTAGGTCCTGCAAATTAAACTGGTATGGCTGGATTAGGTCTTAGGATCTTAGAAATTGGTTTAGATATCAGTGATTATTAGGGAACAATTCTTTTATTATTTTTAGAAAGATAGAAGAAGTGGAGGGGAGAGAAACGTTGATTTGTTGTTCCACTTATTTTCCATTCATTGGTAGATTCTCATATGTGTCCTGATCAGGGATCCAACCTGCAACCTTGCTGTATGGGGACGACCCTCGAATCAACTGAGCTACTAGGCCAGGGCCAGGGGAGCAATTCTTAGGTTATGGAGATGATGGGGTGTTAGTTTGCTAAACCTACTATTTAGGAAACAAAACCCTACTTCTAGGGAATATTGACTATTTTTTTGGTAAGCCTTATGGGACTAGAGAAAGAACACAGATGTTCTTCTTATGAACTGGTGAATATAATAGTCTCTCATGCCCTTCATCTAGACCATATGTCTTAACGTGACACATGGCTCTTGTTGGACATTACAAATGAATCAGTAGCCCAAGGGCTATTATGAAAAAGCATGAAAGCATTTTTATCTGCAAGGGTATTGACTTCTTTCCGAAATCACAGTACTCTTTCTTAAAGCCCAGATGGGTCTGTTTGATTTAGTACCTTTATTATGTAATTGGATCAGCTTGCCCTATTTTCATAACTTAAATTAGACTCTTGGTTTAGCTGCCCATCACTAGTGATCAAGGAGTGAAAAATGTGCAAATTTTTCTAGCATTTCAGCCAGGAACATCTGTGTTTTTGATGGCTTAAGGGTATTAGAGTGAGAGAAGAGATTCCTCAACAATGAAAGTCACAGCTTTGTTAGTAGATTATCTGTGGTGAGTTGGGAATTAATATATTATCTTTGAAACAAGGCATGACACTTCTCTCCATGTGAAGTCTGGATCAGCATTTCATGGAACATCTGTTTAAGTTTTCTTTCAGGCCTTTTCATACTAGAGACTGTCATCACTGGATTTGGCTTAGTTCTGACTGCTCTCGGTATATGCTTTCCTACTTTTACTAGAGGTCTGGTGCATGGATTTGTGTACCCGTGGGTTCCCTCAGCCTGGCCTGTGGGGATCGGCCGAAACCGGCTCTCTGACATCCCCCAATGGGTCTGGGTTGCAAGAGGGCGCAGGGCTTCTAGTATGCATATAAGATCTTCAGTTAATCTCTTCCCACCCTTGTCCCTCCCCATTCCCCCTGAGATTCATCAGTCTGTTCCATGTTTCTATGCCTGTGTGTTGAATGTCAGCCCCCTGGTGATCAGTGCATGTCATAGCTACCAGTTGAACATTTGATTAGGCTTTTATATATATAGACTAGAGGCCCGGTGCATGGATTTGTGGATCCCTGGCCTGCAGGGATCAGTGGACCTTGATGCCACTGCAGCCCAGCCTTACCTGCCAGCTCATTGGGCTCCAGCTTGCTGTCCACGTCGATCCCGCACAGCACTATGTAGTGCATGAAGTGGCAGGTGGCTGGGGAGGAACCCGAGCTCAGACTGGGTGCTGTGCTCCTCCCGCTCATCCTGGCCCTGCTGCCGCTCAGGCATGCAGGGGGAGTGTCTGCAGGAGAAGTTCATGCTGCTGCAGTGCGCTCACCAGCCATGGTGCCCTGGTGCCCTTCTGTCAGCTGAGCAGCACGCCCGCTGTGGGAGCGTACCGACCACCAGGGGGCAGCTCCTGTGCTGAGCATCTGCCCCCTGGTGATCAGTGCATGTCAGAGCTACTGGTCGTCCAGTCACTTAGGCTTTTATATATATAGATACTTAGGGTGTGCTAATGAAGAATGGCACTTGGAAGTTGAGGGCTAGTAATATGATGAGATGTGGCCAGCCTAGAGTGAGAAGAATTTTTTTTTTGGTCATAACTAGGTCTCAGCTCATCTTGTTATTACCTTTTTTAAAAAAAAAACATTTATTTATTTTAGAGAGGAAGGGACGGGGTGGGGGGAGAGAAAGAAACATCAGTGATGAAAGAGAATCATTGACTGGTTGTCTCCTGCATACCCCCCACTGGGGATCAAGCCCAAAACCCAGGCATGTGCCTTGACTAGAATCGAACCCAGGACCCTTCACTCCGCAGGCTGACACTCCATCCACTGAACCTGATCAGCCAGAGCTTGTAATCACCTTTTAACCTAATTAATAGTTTCTTAGAACTTCTAAAGATGTTTGTCAACAGATATTGGTTATTTTTTGTTTTTGAGTTAGTGCTTTAAATTGAAAACAAGTCCTAATAAGGATCTCAGGTAACTGATTTTAAGACCCATCCCTCTATTTTTGTGCTTACCTTTACAATTAATTTTGGTCATGACCTGGAAGTTCCTTAGCTATTTGACCTGGGGTGTAGGTAAGCTCTGGTGTGGTGAACATTGTTTGGTTACACCCACTTTGTGGCAGAGATTCAGGTCACATTAGGCAGTCTGCTTCCATTAGCACTGAATTCAGGACACAGGTTCTAGAATCAAGTGTAATAGCCCAGGATCTCTTTAATGGTTCCTGGGGTTTCTAGCTAAATATCGGTACTGCATCTGTTGTCCAATGTTGACAATCTCATCAAAAGTGAATATTTCCTCTGTGCTTAGTGTTTTTTTTCTTCTGTCTCCTGGCAGTTCTCTGAGGCTTTGATGATCAGGGCAGAGGCAGAAGGCTCTTCCTCCTCTCCGTCTGTTCTGAATGGTCAGTTTCACTGTAATCCTTTCACCCTTCCATTCACTGGTTGCTTTGGCGATGTCATCACCAGTCTTTTCTTGGAGACAGGCCCATGGGGCCATTCTTAGGGGTCAGGGCAGACATGGCACCAACCTGCCCACCAGTGCACTTCAGGTATATGACTTTGATCCTGTTGGGGCGGAACTTTAGTGGCCTGGGTAGTGGAGGTGGCTTGTGTTGGATGAAGCCGGACTCAGGATGACTAAAGAAAGTTGCATCTAAGCCTCCTCTGAGCCAAAAGCCGAGAAGCTCAGAATTTTATATATAAATATTTTTGTGTGTTGTCACAAATTCTGTTTTGTTTACTTTGATTCCTACTTCCATGTCAGAGTTTTTCTTCATATGCCTGGCAATTCTTGTCTACCTGTTCCTTTTTAAAAATGAGGCTCTTGTTCTGAGTATGGAGCCCTGGCCCAGCAAGTGGTGGGCGCCACTTCAGAGAGAATTGGTGGCTGGTCAGTTTCCCCAGAGGACCCTCCACTCTTTTTTTTTTTTTTTTAACATATTTTATTGATTTTTTACAGAGAGGAAGGGAGAGGGATAGAGAGAAGCATTGATGAGAGAGGGACATCAATCAGCTGCCTCCTGCACGCCCCCTACTGGGGATGTGCCCGAAACCAGCATACATGCCCTTGACCAGAATCGAACCTGGGACCTTTCAGTCCCCAGGCCGACGCTCTATCCACTGAGCCAAACCGGTTTCGGCAGGACCCTCCACTCTTGCCTAGAGAGCATAAGCTCAGCAGTGGGTGTTTTTGGAGCCAGGGCAGCAAAGAGAGATGAGATGGGGGAGAGGAGAGTAAAAGGAAGGTTTTTATTTGATCCCCTATTTTCAGCTTGGCACTCCTGAGGCCTCTGACTCAACTTCTCCAATCTTCTGCCTGGCAGTATGGGCAGGGGAAAGAGGATGGAGGAATCTTATTTCTTATATAGATTTTCAGCCAGGTCTCCTGTTTTAGCCCCTCCTCTTCTCCTCCCCCCAGAGGTACCAGGTGCCCCCAATTTCTGAGCTGAAATTCTGTGGTAGGGACTCTGCTTCTTCCCACTGCGAGTGTTTAGCACTTTCCTTTCTGTAAAGTCATTTGTCACTAGTGCTTCTGCTTTCCAGCTTCCAAAATGTTGTTGACATCTCTCTTACTGGTGTTTCTCCTTTCCTACTTTCTTTGTTTTTATGTGTGGGTTTTTGTTTTTGTTTGTTTGTTTATGTCTTTAAGAAAAAGATCTCTCAGCATAATTTTAATGGTATTTTATGATAAAAAGGCATGCAGCATATTCATGTTTAGCCAATATACTCATTAGCTTTTTTCTTGCTGATAGCTATTCAGATAGTGTCTTTGCAGTTGATTACCAATACTCCTTTAATATTTTCCAGACTTCCCTACCATCAAGAATGGTTGAATATCAATTCTTTCTTCTGGGGAACTTCTGACTTTAGAAGGTCAAGGATTGGGCCCAGGGATCTCTTTGTGTGTGTGTGTGTGTGTGTGTGTGTGTGTGTAAAACAAATGGCTTAGGTTGTGTGTTGACTTCAGACAAGTTTGGAAATTGTTTGAGAAGGTACTAAACCATTTATTGCTATCTTAAATCTCCAAGGCAAGCTCCTTAGGCTTCCCCTAATTTTGCTTTTGTATTCAGACTATGTTTTAGTCTGTCTAGCTTTGGTCTGGATTTCTAAATTAGAATGTGTGTTCTTCATCTGCTTGATTCCTCTCTTCTCCAGTTAAATGCTGGCTGATGGTAGTAACTTTGGCCTTGTGTGACTCCATTTTTTAGCCAACATTTCTAAATCCACTGGTTCGTGGGATGTGTGGGTGGGGAGGAAATATTAGTTATGAACATTGAGCTACTTTCATTTCACTGTCCAAATCCAGGAATCTTTTTTTTTTTTTTAACTCTTAAAGATTTTGTTGTTGTTGTTAATCTTCACCCGAGAATATTTTTTCATTGATTTTTTAGAGAGCGGTACGGAGGGGAAGACACACAGAGAAACATTGGTGAGAGAGAAACATCCATGGGTTGCCTCCCACACAGGCCAACTGAGGCTGGGGATTAAGCCTGCAATTAAGATATGTGGCCTTGACCACAATCCACCCTTCAGTCTGCAGGCCTGTGCTCTATCCATTGAGCCAAACTGGCTAGGGCTGCCATCACTTTAGATAAGAGTACTTGGCTCCTGCGTTACCCTGTATTTGGGGATAACCTGTGGTACCTAATATTTACCACATCAAGCAGGATGTGAATAAGTAGATTCCTGACTTCACATTTTTAGGGCTTTTAAAAAGTAATTTAGGACAAGAGGAAATAGTCATAGAGAAAAGCTGCATTATTGGGATGTTTTTATTTTTTACTTTGTTTAATTTTTTATGTTTTATTGATTTTTTACAGAGAGAAAGGGAGAGAGATAGAGAGCTAGAAACATCGATGAGAGAGAAACATCGATCAGCCGCCTCTTGCACATCCTGGATGTGTCTGCAACCAAAGCACATGCCCCCAACCAAGGCACATGCCCCCGACCGAAATCGAACCCGGGACCTTTCTGTCCGCAAGCTGACGCTCTCTCTATCCACTGAACCCAACCGGTTTCAGCTATGCTTACGTTTTTATTAGAGAAATTATATGTGAAACAATATAATCATGTAGTTAGTAATATATTATTGTTTTGCTTCCTTCCTTTTGTCTTCCAGGGTTATGTGCTGCTTGTAACTGAAAATCATTGATCTAAAGAGTAAAACATCGAAGTTTAGTTGTAGAAGTCCTAGGATTTTCAATTTAAATATTCACAATGGGTATGTGATTTTTTTATTACTTGTTGGATCAATCAGATTGGCTGCGTAATTGAATTGTCCATGATTGAAAAATGCCTGCAGTTGGAAATACGATTCCCCCCAATCCCTATTTATCTGGCTTCATGGAGTAACCTTGAAATTTTAATTAATTCCATCATGATAGAAATCTGTTTCACCAGAGGTTTGACTGAATTGCATTTCAAGGGGGAGGTAGCACCTTCTCCATTGAGAGAAGAGTGCTGAGGATTATTTTCACATTATACCAAGCCTTTGGGGGTGGGGAGGGTAGTAAACTTGGTATAACATGGAAGTTATTCTAGTCTGTTTCCTTGTATTGTAAACCAGAAATGCTTTAGTGGAGACACTCTACTGCATTCTGCACACATGGAGGTGTGTGCATAATTCTGTGTTGACATCAGTTCCCAGGTAATTATAGGGATCTGTGTGGCTCCTGCTATTCGTTAGTCTCCTGGAGTGGCATGTGAATACTCTTAGGTACCTTCTGGTTCTTCTCCCAGGCTGCAGTTCTTTCTTTTCTTTTTTTAAAATATATTTTATTGATTTTTTTTTTTTACAGAGAGGAAGGGAGAGAGAGAGAAAGTCAGAAACATGGATGAGAGAGAGACATCGATCAGCCACCTCCTGCACACCCCACTGTGGAGATGTGCCTGCAAGCAAGGTACATGCCCCCAGCCGGAATCGAACCTGGGACCTTTCAGTCCACAAGCTGACGCTCTATCCACTGAGCCAAACCCGTCTTGGCCCAGGCTGTAGTTCTTTAGCTTAGGAGCTGGATGTCATTATGCCATGTGGTAATGGCTCCTGCCTCCCCCTGCTATACTGCTTCTCAGGAGCAAAGTTGAAGTGCAGATCAACAGGAAGTCAGATTGTCATAAGGTAACTTTTAACCCTGGAAAGCTTCCAGTTGGTACAGAGGTCCCTACTTGTGCTTAAACCAGAAGATCAAGAGCAGTCTGGGACTCATGAAATCACTGATTGAATTGATGGTTTCCTATAGGTGTGAAGCTGTTGGTTCGTTTAGACTTCGGGGTGTTATAGGCATATGAAATGGAGAAGGATACTACTTTTTGATTTGGAGGATGACCTTGTAAGGCCTCAGATTTCATTTCCTGCCACTCTGGTCATTGTAATCTAGCTACTTGGCCTTCTTACTAGTTCTCTAACACACCAAGCTCATCCCCATCTCAGTGGCTTTTCACTTGCTGTTAATTCTTTTTGGAATGCTCTTTTCTCAAATGGTCATAGAGCTCATGGAAATACTTCTTTGATGAGCTCTCCACTCATCTGGCCTCCTCTCCCTGCACTTCCATCTAAAAGAACATTATGCTTCACCCTGTCCCTACATTCTCCCTTTGTGATTTTCTGGCGTGTGTGCTTACTTATCAGTAACTGAGATAATGAGATTATATTTGTTTCTTGTTTCTCTCTTCCACTAGAATATAAGCCCAAGATTGTAGAAACTTGTTCAGCTTCTAGAACAGGGTTTATTCACCTCAGCATTATTACTAGTATTAAGTATTAAATATTTTTATTGATTTCAGAGAGGAAGTGGGGGGGAGAGAAACATCAATGATGAGAGCACAACCTCTTTTTACATATATATATATATACATATATACTGATTTCTAATCTGATATTACTAATACATTGGGAATGGTTTGTCATTTCATTAAATGGTTCATGATATCATTAAAATATTTTTACTGTACTAAAACTATGGGAAAAGCTAGAGAACACCAATAAATATAGAAAATGTTACAAGTATAACTTTCATTAACATTGATTGGTTGCCTCCTGCACACCCCACACTGGGGATCAAGCCCATAACCCAGGTATGTGCCCTGACTGGGAATTGAACCATGACCTTCTGGTTTATAGATTGACACTCATCCACTGAGCCACACCAGCTGGGCAGCCTCAGCATTATTAACATTTTAGCCTGGATAATTCTTTGTGGGGGGGAGGGGGCTGTCCTGTGTGTTACAGAATGTTTAGCAGCATCCCGTTTTCTGTTCACTAGATGCCAACTATATGACATTTTGGAAAAGGCAGTTCTATAGAGACAATAGATAAATGGCTGTCAGAGGTTGGGGGGAGGATAGTTGAATAGATAGATCAGTGAAACTATTTTGTATGATACTACAGTGGTGGGTAGTTGTCACTGTACATTTGTCACAACCATAGAATGTACACCAGGAGTGGACTCCAATGTGAACTATGTACATTGGGTGATAATGAGGTGTCGATATAGATTCCATTGTAAGAAAGGGACCACTGCAAGGTGTAGATAGTTGGAGAGGCTTGTATGTGTATTGGGGGCAGGGGAGAGTGCAGGGGTATATGAGTGTTGTTTGTACTTTCTGTTCAGTTTTGCTTTGAACCTAAAAAAATAGTTATTAATTTAAAAATATTCAAAAGAATAAACATCAGAGACTATATGTGCCTTACACAACCTAAACTATTTATTATCTGGCCTTTTTATAAAAAAGTTTACCGCTGGGCTATATCACGTGGAATTAGTAAACGAGGTGCTTAGTTTCCCTGGTGTCAGGCCCAGGCCCCTCGTTCTCCTGTACTCGGTGTCTGTAATAGCAAAGTTCTCATGGATTTTTATTTCATTTGCAGGTATATGAGTGACCTAAAGCTGCAAATTAAAACGGAGAGAGAGCAGTGCCAACTGCGAGCTGGGCAAGGATGCCAATTCCTCCTCCCCCGCCACCCCCTCCTGGTCCTCCGCCGCCTCCCACTTTTAATCAGGTGGGTAATCCTTTCACTCAGCTCTCTCAAAACCTTAATGGATATTTAAGGCTTCCTGGTCTAAGCCATATCGTACTCTCAAAGACTTGTGGTGCAGGAAGATGGAGAATAAACAAGTCAAGTCTTATCAATTAGTTCTGATTTTTGAGAGGTCTTCTGAGGACCATAATAGCTTCTTGTTTTCTTGTCCTGGTTCAGTCTAAGTGGATATTTGGACAGGTGGCATCAGAGTAGGAACTGATGTTTCCCTCCTAAAACTTTGTTCTTAAAGGTCAGTACATCATTTCTTTGGCATCTTTGAGAAAAGGAGTAGCAATTTCTGGTGGATGATTCTTTGCTACCATTTCATCTTCTCTAAATCAGTTCATTTTAAAACCAAATCCATCAAGTCTAACACCCCATCAAGAGAGAAAGGAGTTTATGGAATGTATTAGTAAGAACACTTAAAGTGTCAGTAATGGGATGTTTAAAACCAGTGGAGCAGGGAGAGGCGGAGAAGCCCTCTCGGCTGATCGGGGCTGGCAGCCAGGTACCCACATCGGGTTTGAGTGGCAGCTCCGGTGCTGGCTGTGGGTGCGAGTGGGGCTGGTGCTAGCATTAGGTGTGAGAGATGGCTGCCATCCCCGATCGCCCTTCAGGAGCTGGGGGAGGTGGAGAAGCCTTGAGGGGCGATCAGAGCCAGCAGCCGCTGTTTGCACCCACTGATGGCGTCAAGTGATCGGGTGCGAATGCCAGGTGGCACTGCAGCGCACAAGAGCAAAGAATTTTCAGTAACCACCAGAGGCTCGCCTCTGATCTGGCACCCTGTCCCCTTCCTCCCCCGCCATCTGCTCCACCATCCCACCGCTGCTGATGCCATGTTTCCTGCTCTGTCATCTGCTGCTGATGTCCACCATGTTTCTCGCACGCCCCCTGGTGATCAGTGCACGTCATAGTGACAGGTTGTTCAGTTGTTCTGCCATTCAGTCTATTTGCATATTAGCTTTTTATTATAGAAGAGATTATGGGAAAACTAGAAAATACAAATAAACATAAACAATTCTTACCAGAAATTAACTTTTGCTAGTATCAGTGTGTATCCTTCCAGAAATTTGTTGTGTGTGTGTTTCTCTCCCAAATGAAATCTAGCTACTACGCATTGAACTTTTTTGTTTTGTTTTGTTAATCCTCACCTGAGGATATTTTTCCATTGACTTTTAGAGTGGTAGGGAAGGGAGGGACAGTGAGAGAAACATTGATGTGAGAGAGACACATCAATTGGTTGCCTCCCATATGCTGCCTGACCAGGGCTGGGGATCTGAGAACAAGTCTACAACTCAGGTACATGCCCTTGACCCTTTAGTCTAAGGGACTATGCTCTACCCACTGAGCAAAACCAGCTAAGGCCATTGAGCTTTTATTATGCACCAGACACTGCTATCTTGTGAGATAAGTTTTTAGGTTAACATAGAAGAGAACACTGGAATGATGCTATATATATTGTTTTATAATGTTTTTTACCTGATTGTGGTAAACATTTACTATCATGAAAAGATATTTACTTCTCTAAGAGCTTGTCTGGCATCCCATTGTATGGTTATCATTGTTCTTTTTGGTGTAACTTCTAGGTTATTTTCAGTTTTGTGCTATTATAAACTGTGTTTTTTGCTCTAGTATTAACATGTTTGTGCACTTAATCAATTGTTTTCTTAAAGTCATTTCCTAGAAGTAGAATTCCTGTGCTAGACTTTTAAAAGGTGTTTAACACACAGTCACTTTCTAGAAAGATCATACCAATTTATCTAACTGCAGGTAGTCCAAAAGAGTGCCTAGTTCCCTGAATCCTTATGACAACCGTTGGGCAGTTAGTTATTCTACACATTTTTTGAACAGGTGCCAGGCACTGTACATCATTGCTCATTGTGGTTCTTGCCTTCAAAAACTAGCATTTTTTGTTTGTTTGTTAATCCTCACCTGAGGATATTTTTCCATTGATTTTTTTTTAGAGAGTGGAAAGGAGAGGGAGAAACAGGGAGAGACACATTGTTTGGTTGCCTCCTGCATGCACCTCAACCAGGGCCAGGAAACCTGCAACCGAGGTACGTGCCCTTGACTGGAATCGCACCCAGGACCCTTCACTCCTCAGGCTGACATTCTATCCACTGACCCAAACTGGCTAGGGCAAAGCTAGCATCCTTTTTAGTTACAATTTTAACCTTCACCAATGTCATGGGTAGATAATGATAATGTGTTTTACCTTGTATCTTTTTTATTGTAGTTGATTTTCTTTTCATATTTGCTGGCTT
The DNA here is from genome assembly GCA_011751065.1 of Lasiurus cinereus. Taxonomy (NCBI): domain Eukaryota; kingdom Metazoa; phylum Chordata; class Mammalia; order Chiroptera; family Vespertilionidae; genus Lasiurus; species Lasiurus cinereus. Next base: position 728,730 of record JAAGEH010000016.1, on the reverse strand, counting down.
TTTTATTTATTTATTTATTTTTTTAAATATATTTTTATTGATTTCTGAGAGGAAGGGAGAGGGAGAGAGAGAGAGAGAGAGAGAGAGAGAGAGAGAGAGAAACATCAATGATGAGAGAGAATCATTGAACGGCTGCTTCTTGCAAGCCCCTCACTGGGGATTGAGCCAGCAACCCAGGCATGTGCCCTGACTGGGAATTGAGCTGTGATCTCTTGGTTCGTAGGTCGACACTCAACCATGGAGCCATACCTTTTGGGTTCTTTGATTTCTTTTACATAGTGTTGTTCATATTCTTTGCTTATTATCCTGTTGATTCCTAAGTCATCTTTGTATGTTAATGCTTTATGGATTTAGGACACTATCTTTATGCCCATCATATGTTACATTTGTCACAGATGGTTTTTCCTTCCAGTATATCACCTGTTTATTTATTTATTTTTTCTTAAATGTATTTTATTGATATTTTACAGAGAGGAAGGGAGAGGGATAGAAAGTTAGAAACATCGATGAGAGACATCGACCAGCCGCCTCCTGCACACCCCCTACTGGGGATGTGCCCATAACCAGGATACATGCCCCCAACCGGAATCGAACCTGTGACCCCTCAGTCCGCAGGTCGACGCTCTATCCACTGAGCCAAACCGGTTTCAGCATATCACCTGTTTATTTGCTTATATTCCTAAAAAGTAATTTGTAGTAAACAAATCTGTTGATCTTTTTCTGTATTTTTTATTTATTTATTTTTCTTTCCTTTTCCTGTATTTTAGTTGTCATGTTTAGAATGTTCTTCCCTTAGCAATTTTTTTAATATAGTACTTCTGTAGTTTTTACACTTAAATATTATAATTCAGCTAGAATTGTTTGAGAATAAGCTGTGAGGTAGGAATGTATTTAACTTTATTTTTCCCCCCAAAATTACCAGTTGTTATTAACATCTTGTATTTAATAATCTATTCTTTTTGTTATTTCTTATATAGACCTAGGCCATTTGTCTTGCTGTCTATCCCTGTGCTCCTGTTGTAGTTCGTTATAGCATGTTTCAATAAATGAGATAATGAAAGTAACGTGCTTAGCATAATACCTAAAGCCTAGCAGGGGTTCAGTAGATGTTTGCCTTGATGATACTAATACATCTAAAGCGTCTCACACACAATGCATTAGGTATTCAGTAAGTATCAGTTGCAGGCCTCCAGTCAGACACATCTGAGTAGGAGGTACAATAGGAGCAAAAGGACTACCAAGAATGCTAATGTACATTACCATTGCATGATGTGTGGCATATATATCTGATTAAGTTAGACAGGCGTCTCATGGAACCCTCAGTTCGGCATAAGGCATTATCCCAAGCTTGTGATGAAGGGGACTGTTTGTGGTGAACTTCTTATATATTCTTCTTCCGCTAGGGAAACACAGAGCAGATCAAGCTGAGTAGAGATGAGCAGCGGGGTCGCGGCGCCCTCTTACAGGACATCTGCAAAGGGACCAAGCTGAAGAAGGTGACCAACGTTAATGATCGGAGTGCTCCCATCATTGAGAGTGAGTCTGAGCCTGGGACTGATTTGGAATCTTGGCTGGGCTGTCATTTTTATTGCTGAGTCTTTTTTAATTTTATTTTTGTATTTTTAGGAAATTTATTAATATAATTTATCATATCTAAAGGTCAAAAGTGACAGTTACAATTATTGCTGAGTCTTGAGTGGGCAAGTTTTTTCCTGGATGTCCTTTGATTGTCTTCCTGTCCCTTAGGAACATTTTTTTTTTTTTTTGAATATATTTTTTACAGAGAGGAAGGGAGAAGGATAGTTAGAAACATCGATGTGAGAGAAACATCAATCAGCTGCCTCTTGCACACCTTCTACTGGGGATGTGCCCGCAACCAAGGTACATGCCCTTAACTGGAATCAAACCTTTCAGTCTGTAGGCTGACGCTCTATCCACTGAGCCAAACTGGTTTCGGCCATCTTTTTGACCTTTGGGAAGCATTCTCAGTAAGACTTCCATCTCCTACAGTCACTAGTACTGCTTATGCTTGTTAGGGCCCATCCTTGGCTGTCCTCTGTCCAAAAACCGCCCCGCTGAAGCCAGTGATGATTTCATAATTGCTGCAAGTGTCCATTCTGAACGGCCATTGGAGAGCTTGTTCACACCTGTGTCCCTGGCCATTAGCCCCCTGGTAACCCCAGACTGTGAGAGCGGAGCCCAAAGAACTCTGTGGAACATGCCTTTATCCAGGTTATCCCTCTGGCCCAACCAAATGAGGCAAGACGGGCTCCTTGTTCCTTTCGTTGTTTTCCTTTCATCACAGCAAAGCCTTGCGTCGCTTCAGGAAGCTGTGGAACAGAGAGGCTTCGCTTTTATTTTTTTAATGGAAAGGCAAAAGCAAGATTGTTTTGTGTGTTTTTTTTTGGCGAATTAGAACCCAAATAGAGGAGGAGTTCCTCCTCAGGATTAACTCACTCACCCGCTGGGAGCATGTGCAATGACGGCTCTAATGGCTTGCTTTCCAGAACCCAAAGGCAGCGGTGGTGGTTATGGCTCTGGAGCAGGTGCCCTGCAGCCCAAGGGCGGTCTTTTCCAGGGAGGAGTGCCGAAGCTGCGCCCCGTGGGAGCCAAGGACACGGCAGGTACGCGCTGAGTACTGTCTTACAGTATTTCCCAAGTGCATTCATTCCGGCTGGTCCCAAGTGGTTCATCTGGGCTTGAGGAATGTGGTAGAGGTGGGAGGAAGGAAAGGGAGCAGAAGTGGAGTTAGAGTACAGTGGTACCTCGAGATACGAGTGCCATAACATATGAGATTTTTGAGATACGAGCCGTCGAGCGAGCGATTTTTGCTTTGAAATACGAGCAACATTTAAGATACGAGTAATCGCGCGGATCGGCCGGCTGCACACGACCCACCAGTTTACCGCGACTCGAGCGTCTCATAGTTTCCCAAGCCTCAAGGTTACGGAACGAATTAAACTCGTATCTCGAGGTACCACTGTATTTTAAAGCAAAGGCATTACATAAAAATGTACTCAACTTATATCAGCGGTATTTGTGAATGGGCCAGATTAAAACCCAGTACTATACGAACACGTCCCCTGCTCCTGTGCAAGGAAATGAGGCTGGGTGACTTAGAGATGCCAGCCGGCAGGTGTCCAGCTCTGATCACCCAGTGTGCCGTCTGGTCTGTTTGTAGAGAGCCTCGCCGGCAAGCCAGCCCTGCACGTTCCCAGCTCTCGAGCTGCTGCCCCAAAGCCTCCGGTGTCTGCAGCCAGTGGGCGCCCTCAAGATGACACAGACAGCGGCCGAGCCTCCCTCCCGGAACTGCCCCGGATGCAGAGACCTTCACTACCGGACCTCTCTCGGCCCATCGCCACCAGCAGCACGGGCATGAAGCACAGCTCCTCTGCCCCTCCTCCGCCACCCCCAGGGCGGCGTGCCAACGCACCCCCGGCCCCTCTGCCTATGCACAGCAACAAAGCCCCAGCCTACAACAGAGAGAAACCCTTGCCACCCACACCCGGACAGAGGCTTCACCCTAGTCGAGACGGACCTCCTGCTCTACCCCCGGTCAAACCGCCTCCTTCCCCTGTGAACATCAGAACGGGACCCAGTGGCCAGTCTCTGGCTCCGCCGCCGCCGCCTTACCGTCAGCCTCCAGGGGTCCCCAATGGACCCTCTAGTCCCACTAATGAGTCGGCCCCTGAGCTGCCACAGAGACACAATTCTTTGCATAGGAAGACACCAGGGCCCGTCAGAGGCCTTGCACCTCCGCCACCTACTTCAGTCTCTCCTTCTTTACAGAGTAACAGGCCGCCTCCCCCCGCCCGAGATCCTCCCAGTCGGGGAGCAGGTAAGTCGGGGAGCACCTTTCTTTTTCCCAACACTCTTTTCTCGTCAGTCTTTCCCCCAGAGCTCTCCCTTAGTGATTGAAGATAAAAATGCACTTACTCATTCAACAGGTTTATTGAGTGCCTTTTTGTAAGGCAGACTTTATTATTAGGGAAACAGCAGTAAATAGAAAATGTAAAAAAAAATCCTGTTCTACGATACAGTCAAATAAATTAGTAAAAAATATATTTAAGCCCTAGCCAGTTTGGCTCAATGGATAGAGTGTCAGCCTGCAGACTGAAAGGTCCCAGGTTCAATTTCAGTCAAGGGCATATGGCTGGGTTGTGGGCTCGATCCCCAGGAAGGCGTGTGCAGGAGGCAGCCAATCAATGATTCTCTCTCATCATTGATGTTTCTCTCTTTCTCTCCCTCTCCCTTCATCTATGAAATCAATAAAAATATATTTAAAAAGTTTATATACATTTAAATATATAGATATATAGAGATATATATTAGACTGTAAATACATAGTATGTAGGTGCTTTAGAGAAATACAAAGCAGAGAAGGGGGATAGGATAAACGGGGGGGGGTTATGGTATTTCCAATTGCAGGGGTGGGGATGAGGTTAGGGTTAGGAAGGCCTTACTAATAAAGCAACAATTTAGTAAAGATTAAAGACAGTAGGGAATAAGCTAAGCAGGCACTGAGAACAGCAAATGCAAAGACCCTGAGACAGGACTAGAATGAGTGAGGGGAAGGGTGACAGAACGTAGGATCAGAAAGCTAGATTTCCACGGGAGAACATTGTAAGACTGAAAACTTAGGGTTTTGCTCCGTTTAATATTGGAGGCCACGGGAGGGGTTGGGACAGAGAAGTAGGGTATTTACCTTTAGAAAGGTCAGCTTAGTCAAGCTGGTGTGGTTCAGTGGTTGAGCATTGACCTGTGAACCAGGAGCAGTCATGGTTTGTTTCCCAGTCAGGGCACATGCCCAGGTTGTGGTTTGATCCCCAGTGGGCAGAAGGCAGCCAATAAATTATTCTCTCTCATTATTAAAGTTTCTATCCCTCTCTTCCCTCTCCCTTCCTCTCTCTGAAGTCAGTAAAAATATACTTTAAAACAATAAAAATATCAGCTTTTATGTTGGGAACAGCCTGCAGGAAGACAGGTGGCAAAAAGATGCCACTTATGAAGCTATTGCAAGAAACTGGGCTGGTGGTTAGGACCACAGCGGGTTTGGGGGAAGATACTTGGTTTTGGACAACTCAACTTTGAGATGCCTGTTAGACTTTCGAGAGGAAATAATTAATTGGTGATTGGCTATCAACTCAGAAGTTCAGAGGAAAGGTCTGGGCTAGAGAGAGAAATTTGAACAATATTGCAAACAACCTGCTGAGTGAGATCCCCCAGGTAGAGAGAGAGTATAGAGAAGAGCTCTAGCCTGGGGGCCTCCTAGATCAGAGGTCAGAGAGATGAAGACTGCCAAGCAGGGCAAGCTGAGAAAGAGCCTCTAGTGAGGAAGGAAGGCGGGAAAGGAAGCAAGAGTGATGAAGAAATTCCAAGATTGCGTGAGCCAAAATTCCTGGATAGGAGAAAGCCCCAGACAGCTGTCCTGGTCTCCCTCACTCTCTGCTTTCATGCTGTTTTGTAGAGAATACACAATCTCACCTACCTCTTCTAGGGTTGTGTCCAATGCTACAGGTAGTTAAAGTGAAGCCCGAGGTGACATTGGTCTCAGCAATATGGGAGTCATTTTGGGGGGACTCCAGACAACATGGGATCTTTTTGGGTATTAATGGAGTGGTGGAGGGAAGGTGAAAGTAAAAGTCTAATTGGAATGAGTTCACAAATGCAGGAACAAGAGAGGACTTGGAGATAAAAATATGGAAATCCATTAAGGGAGTTGGGGGGGGCGGCATCGACCTATGAACCAGAAGGTCATGGTTTGTTTCTAGGTCAGGGTACATGCACGGGTTATGGGCTCGATCCTCAGTGGAGTGGAGGTGGGGGTGTATGTGTGCAGGAGGCAGCCGATCAATGATTCTTTTTCATCATTGATGTTTCTATCTTCCTCCCCTTCTCCCTTCCTCTCTGAAATCAATAAAAAAAAATATTTTTAAAAAGTGACATCCCTATAAATGCTTTGTGAGACCAGAAAAGGAGGAGTTCGGAATAGAGTAGATTGCTTTGGGAAAGCCTTGAGAAGGTGAAACTTGAGTTGAACCTTAAAGGATAGCTAGGATTTGGCAGTAAGGGAAGAGGGACGGCATTTCCGAGTATTGTGGAGGAGTCACCAGGGCAAAGCACATGTCATTTGGTTATTCAGCAAAGATTGGCTGAATGCCTACCATGTGCTGTACATCTGGTTGTGGTTGGGTGCTAAGATGAGTGGACAATGTGCTCTGACTCTAATGAATATACAGTATACTAGGAGGTGGCACATCTCATGGATAATTACAGTACAATATAGTAGAATGGTTGAGATACAGAGGTGACAGTGGGAGTGCCACGAGGGGTACCTAACCCAGCCTAGGAATCAAGAAAGGAAGAGGAGAACTGGCTGGCATGGCTCAATGGTTAGAGCATTGGCCAGCATACCACAGGGTTGTGGGTTTGATTCCAGGACAAGGGCACATACCTATGACAGAGTGCCTGCAGGAGGGAGGCAACCAGTGGATATGTCTCTCTCACATCAGTGTTTCACTTTCTCTACCTCACTCCCTTCCACTCTGAAAAACAGTGGAAAAAATATATATATCCTCATGCCGAAACCGGTTTGGCTCAGTGGATAGAGCGTCGGCCTGCAGACTGAAAGGTCCCAGGTTCGATTCCGGTCAAGGGCATGTATCTTGGTTGCAGGCACATCCCCAGTAGGGGGTGTGCAGGAGGTGGCTGATTGATGTCTCTCTCTCTCATTGATGTTTTTAACTCTCTATTCCTCTCCTTTCCTCTCTGTAAAAAATCAGTAAAATACATTTTTTAAAAAATACCCTCGGGTGAGGATTGATTAACCAAAAAAAAAAAAAAAAAGGAAGGAAGAGTACAAGGTGAGATCAGACTCACTGAGGTAATGGGTTACTGTATAAAAAAGGGTAATTGGGGGAAACCCAATTTGATTAGAAGCTAAGAGTTTGAAACTTTATGATGTAGGAACTGCAAAGCTCTTGAGAAAGTTCGAGCAAAGTTTGGGGTGATGAGTGAGTTGATGGTGCACACAATGGATTGGTATAAAACAGTGGTCGGCAAACTCAATAGTCAACAGAGCCAAATATCAACAGAACAACGATTGACATTTTTTTTTTGAGAGCCGAAAACCAGCTTCTGTGCATGGGCCACGAAGTTTCAGTTCCACTGTACGTGCATGCCTGCACGTGGTATTTTGTGGAAGAGCCACACTCAAGGGGCCAAAGAGCCGCATGTGGCTTGCGAGCCGCAGTTTGCCTACCACTGGTATAAGAGATTAGAAGCAAAAAGAATATTTGGGAGGCTTTTTGCAGTAGAACAGACTAAGTATGAGAAATTGGGAAAAGCAGGACAAAAATCAAGAATACAGAGAGTTCTTAACTGGCTTGTGGTGTGAAATGAAAAAGAGTCCCACGTTTATTCTGAACTTCGGTGGAGCAGGGATGGGAGGAGGGTGAATATGGCATTTAACATGGTGCTCAGAGGCTCACGCAGCCTCTACAGCCAAACCTAACCGCTTCGGATTTTAATTGCAGCTCCTCCACCCCCGCCACCCATGATCCGAAATGGTGCCAGGGATGCTCCCCCTCCCCCCCCACCATACCGACACGGGTCAGAACCTCTGAGCCGAGGAAAGCCCCCCCCTCCACCCTCAAGGACGCCAGCTGGGCCACCACCGCCGCCTCCTCCACCCTTGAGGAATGGCCACAGAGATTCTATCACCACTGTTCGATCTTTCCTGGGTGAGTAGCTAAGCCATGTGGTCTCAGTTCCTGTGGTAACTTACTAATCCCAAGAGAATGGGTATGGTCACTTATAGCTGCTGTTCACAGCATTCTTCTCCTGACTTTCCATCTGATTTCTAATCCTTATCCATTGATGTCCCTTTCCTTTTTCACATTCTAAACGTGGGGTGCTTTGGGATAGATTGAAGTAAAATCAGCAGGTGTCATGCTAACTCTAAAGCCACTCTCTTGCTCCCTAAGGAGCATTAGCTGTGGTTACCTTTAAGTCAGAGACTTCATCTTCTTCAGGATTACTCAGACAGGAAGTGAGTATTCCCCTAGGAAGGAGAGCTCCTTTCTGGCCCTTTAAAAACAAAATAAACTTTCTTTCCAACTGGGGCCTGGCATAATGGCTCCCAGAAAGAAGGGTGGCAAGAAAAGGCCTCCTTCTGCCATCAAAGAGTTAGTGACCAGAGAATACACCATCAGCATTCACAAGCACATCCGTGAAGTGACACCAGGCTCAACAAAGCTGTCTGGGCCAAAGGAATAAGGAATTGTCCCATATCATAGTGAGGATGAAGATTCACCAAGCAGTCTCTGTATGTTGGTTACCTACATACCTGTCACCACTTTAAAAAATCTACAGTTGCCGAGACCGGTTTGGCTCAGTGGATAGAGCGTCGGCCTGCGGACTGAAAGGTCCCAGGTTCGATTCCGGTTGGGGGCATGTACCTTGGTTGCGGGCACATCTCCAGTGTAGGGCGTGCAGGAGGCGGCTGATAGATGTCTCTCTCTCATCGATGTTTCTGACTTTCCATCCCTCTCCCTTCCTCTCTGTAAAAAATCAACAAATACATTTTTTAAAAAAAAATCTACAGTTAATGTGCATGAGAACTAACTGCTGATTGTTGAAGAAAGTTATAAAACTGCCACGCAGAAAACATCCTATTACATAGACAATATTTACCCAGTAATCCAAAGCCACTCGCTAGCCGTGTTACTTTAAGGAAGTTGCTTCACATCTCTGGGTCTCACTTCCCTTATCTGTGAAATGAGGAGGTTGACTAAATCAGGAATGTGTCAGATTAACTTTTCCAAAGTTATCAATGAATCTTAGGCCCCACCTAAGATAATGTTTTTAGCCTATCTCTGTAATTCATATTTCATCTCATTAACTTCTTTAGTTATTTATTCTTAAAATCTTTATTGTTGAAAGTATTAACTATGTCCCCCCTAAACTCCCATTGATCCCTTCTAGCCCACCCCTCGTCCCAGGCCTTTACCACCCTATTGTCTGTGTTCATGGGTTATCCAAAGGTATCATTAGACTCCTGGGAAGATCTGTAAAATCCCTTTTCAGATCTAACACTCTTGTCTACCCTTGCTCTAGTGTATTCTGATTAGGTGGACCAGGGTTTTTGATTTGAAGATCAAGTCCTTTGGCATGTCATCAAGCCACACCCATAGAGCAGTTGAGCCTTCTTAGAGAGGGACCATGGAAAGTGGGCACGGGGGCCATGAGATGGCTATCCCAGCCGTGTTGCAGAATTACATGAGGGGAACCTGGGCCAAAAGGGAATTATCTGGTCAGAACTCTCACTCGGTGACAAATATTCCCATTTTAGGTTAATTTCTACCAATTCGTAGATTCAGTTCAGGTGGTATCCCATGATGATAGTCTCTGAGATGGTTGTCTTAAAGAATTATATTTTTATCTCCTCACATTCAAACAGCTGTGCTCCTTTCCTGTTACATGCCTGATTTTTGGTGGAAATATTTTTAAAAACCAGGTCAAGCCCTAGCCGGTTTGAGTCAGAGGATAGAGCATCGGCCTGGGGACTAAAGGGTCCCGGGTTTGATTCCAGTTAAGGGCACATACCTTGGTTACAGGCTCCTCCCCGGCTGGGCCCTACAGGAGGCAACCAATCGATGTTTCTGTCTTTCCCTGTCCCACTCTCTCTAAAAATAAATGGAAAAATATCCTGGAGTGAGGATTAACAAACAAACAAATAAAAACAACCAGATCAAAGACTAATCCCTTAATATAGAGAGCCTTTGAGCACATCTTCTGGGCATACAGGCACATAGAGCAATGTTATTGCTGTCCTTAGAAACCTTGGTGTAGTGGGCAAGGCAGGCCCTCACGTACATCAGAATGAATGGAGACCAATAAGGGGAGGGTCCAAAGTGGTACAGAGGGTCGGAGTGGCACAAAGAAGGGTCAGGAGGGTGAAATGAATTAATATTCTGTTTCTTTTGTAGATGACTTTGAGTCAAAGTATTCTTTCCATCCAGTAGAAGACTTTCCTGCTCCAGAAGAATATAAACACTTTCAGAGAGTATATCCCAGCAAAACAAACCGAGGTGAGACAAGCAGTCATGAAAGTTTTTTCATAATTGCACAAAAAATAGATCCAGGGTGCTTTTCTTAGAAATTTCCTTAACATTGGTTTCTCTCATCTTCATTTTCTTTAAAAACAAAATGTAATCCCTCCGTGTTAAAGGTTAGCTCATAGAGCCTGTCTCTCATTTTAGGAATGTTTGGGTTGTTCAGGATCTGGTGGGCAGTCTTGTATATGTGGTTTTTATTGTTAATGTTTTTCAGCTGCCCGTGGAGCCCCACCTCTGCCACCCATTCTCAGGTGAAACCTGGGTTGGTCCCGTTCCTCAGGAAAAGGATGGACCCTCTCCTCCTCTCAGATGGTCCCTCCCATTCCCCTGAAACCTGCATGAGAATTCCTAATGTGTTTCTCCAGTGCAGCCAACCTCTAGACTCCAAGCGTCCTCCCAGCTCGCCTCCATCTCTGCATCTCGTCTTCTGGACTTGGTGATTGGACTCTGTGTTGACAGTAGGGTCTCAAACCCTGCGTCCATCCCTCCTCTAGCAATCCCTGCTAGCCAGATGAGGAAACAGCTTCCATGTCGCCTGCTTTCCTCGTGGGGAAAGGTGCCTTGTGATGAATTAACTCATTGTTGGGGCAGGGCGGAGAATGGTACTCCTACCTCCTCCTACCCACTTTGGGGGAAACTTGGCAGGTATATGTTATCGTTTAGGAGGCTGACACGGCCAGGACTTGGGAGTTGGGGACATTTTTAGTGAAACAAGAAAGGAGTTTGCAGAGAAGTGATCTGTTTTAAAGGTCAAGTTTGAGAAAGGACAAGGGAATGGGTCTGCTTTCTTTTCGGGGGTATTTTGGTTTTGCTCTTACCCTACCCCATACCCTCACTCCAGAGATAAGTTGGCTATAGACACTAAATACTAATCAGTGGAATTAAACATCTAATAAAAAGGGAGGGTAAATAAATTGGCAGCCTTTTAGCGTTAGCCAGTTTCTCTGCAGCAAAGGGACCAGGAGCCGTTCCAGTCCTCTGGGACTTTCCCCCACCCCTCCCCTACCGCCTCCCCCTCCCCCATTTCCTCAGGGCCCTGAGGCTGAGGGATGATGTTTCCTCCCACCACCACCCAGGCCCTCAAGAGGAAAGTCACTTTTGTTCATTCCATGATCACAAACTCCAACAACTTCCAGTGGGAGATAGGAAGATAGGGACGGGGTCTCGGTCTTCTGTAAGACCCTGAGTCCACCTCAGTCTTTTCTGGCTGGCCCTGAAGGACAGGGGTCCACTCAGTCCTGTCCAGAAACTACACCCCTTGAGGGGTGTGCCATGGTGACGAAGAAGGGAAGGTGAAGCTTGTAGAGTTCACAGCCGCTGACTGAAAGGAGCTTCCTGTTCTTTTCTCTCCACCCTTGCCTTTCCAAGACCGCAGGGGGGGACAGCAGATTAAGAATGGTGAGGAGGCTACTGAGTCAATGACTCCTCTGTGCCAAGAAGCACAAAGGATTTGGTGCGATGCCTTGCAGCCCAGTTACCTTCTTTGGCAGCCAGCAATATGTTGCTCCTTCGTCTTCCAGGTCCTAGTTCAAGGACAGCAGAATGGGGTCCCTGGGCTCCACACACAGGTGTTCGGTTTGCTGCTGCCAAGTGCAGAGGCTGCTCAAAGCTTGAAGACAGAGCCAGGAGGCCAAGGTGACGTTTTGGAATGGTTGGGGAAAGTCTGTTCAAAAATCACATCACAGGCTTGAACTATTTTAGGGACCTTTCCAGCCTATGGGATCATAGACTGAGGATGCGTGCGTGATACCGGATGAAACTCAAGTCTTCCCAGTGCCAGGAGAGAGAGGGCTCACCGAGGGTTATTTGTCTGGGGTCTGCTATCCTTGACCATCTCCTGGACCACGCTGCCTCTGGGGACAAACAGTGATTAGGTCTGTCATCACCCTTCTCTAATCATTATCATTCTTCTTGTCAAACCTGTCCGTAGTTACCTCCCAGCAATGCCCCTGGCATCCTGAAGCGGATAGAGCTGAGAGAGGGGACACTAATGGAGGGAGAACAAGAGTGGCTACTGCAGCAGAGTTCCAGGGTAGATGCTGATCAGAACTCAACTTGGACTGTGAAGTCTTCCCATTTATTTTTGAAATGGGAGTTGATGCCTTTTGTATAATGTTATAGAAATGTATTTTTTTCCCTTTCCTCAAACATAGAATGTCAAAATAAGTATCACAAGTAAAAGCCAAACCACAGCTTCTCATTGGGGCTGAGACCTTCCTCCCCTTGACCTGCTGCTCACATTCCCCAGCATTTGGACTGTGTCACGTAGGTATGGGTGTCTCTTCATTTTCTTGGCCTCGTGGGAAAAGGCCTCAGTCCAGATCTAGTTGGATGCATTTTCTTCAGCGCATGTTGGTGACACAGTACTCACTTAAATGTCTTTTGCCTTATCCATCTTTGGTCCCTCTGTTAATAACAGATTTATTATCATGTATATTTACTATTGAAGAATGGGAATGTGATCCTCATAGTGATTGATCTATTTTGTATGTTGTAAAAAGCTTGTAATATAGACTGAAGGTGGGCTGGCTGCAAGAGCACTACAACTTCTCACCTTTTAAATGGCTTTTTAGCTGCTTATGGGGATGCTGTCTCTTCCGTGGGAGATGGCTGGTCTCATGTTGAGGCTATTGCCCGGTCCCATTAACCCCCTCCTCCCCCCCCGGAAGGAGGAGACAGGGCCCAAGCAAGCAGGAAACTGTGTTAAAAGCCCTTGTGTGGGTTTGGTTTCATGGTGTTTTTCTCTAGTGGGGAAAACAGAATACTATAGTTGTTTCTTACCGCCCTTTCTGGGAGGTAGGGCAGTGGCCTCCAAATTTTTAAATGAGCTTAGATGCCCTCCTTCCCCCCTCTTCTCTGGTCACCAAACCTGGATCAAAGCATTTCGATATTCCAGGTGTGGTTTTCTCTGTCCTGGGGATTTCCTCCAGCCACAGAGCCCTATCACTTTCCCAGCCTGGGTCCCCAGAGAGAGGGTCGAGGGCGACCCCATCCAGTGGATATGAAGCTGCTGTCTCCAGAAATTCATCCCAGTCCTCCCAGCTGGCAAAGGCAGGGACTGGCCACTGCCTGTTGCACTGGGGCACCCCCTCCTCCCACAGTTTCCCAACTTGAAACCCAGATTTACCTCCAGGGAGAGGTGAGGAAAATTGTAAATAGACTTGCTACAGAGCAACTCAGGTTGCAGTGTGTTTTAATTCTCCTGATCACTTGAAATAATCTGTAGGCGGAGTGCTTATGGGAGTGGGGGAGAAGGGTGACTCCAGGGTCTGCTGAAAAGCTCTGGGGGTGGAGTATAGGGCATCTGAGGCCCTTTGATGGCACTACACTGAGCTGTCTGTCCTTCTGGAAACCCAACCTACAATCAACTGCAGATCAAATTCTTCACATTCCAGTTGTAGTTTCTTTCCCTATGAAATCTCAGTCCCTGGCTATGTAGTTAGGGTAGCTTTCTGGGCCACCCTAAACTTAGGGAGTAGAAGGCATTACAGCTCTGCCTTCAGGACTCATCAAGATGAAACTAAACTACAACCTAAACATACAAAAAAAGGAAATAATAACTGTTTAACTGAAGGAAGGGTTTGGTTCCATTCGACTCCACGTTCATTGTGCCTTTACTTGTGTTAGATTTCTGTGCTTTCTTCCTCTCTCCCTCTTTGAAGCAATTAAAATCTTCCTTGATAACTGCTGTTTCCTTCTTTCTACTCTGGTTTCTAACATCAGTGGGTTCCCTACGTGTCTTAAATCTCATTTTACTGATGGCAGAGGGGCCAGGCCTACTTTTCTTACATCTTGTCTTTCGTCATTTCCCGACACTACCAGCATGGAAGTCAGTCAACACTGAATAAAAGCCTAGAATGCATGTGTGAAGAGTGTGAGTTGTATATGTGTGTCAGTTTTCTTTTAAAAAATAATTTATTGTATGATTTATTTTGGAGTTGTATCCTGATTACAGTGCTCCCTCTCCCGATTAGCATTGATTTTTTTCCAACCCCCTCTGAAATGTATAATCTGGTCTCAGGTTGGATTCTTTGGTACGTTTGTTTCTCCTGGATGCCGTGCAGTCTAATTAAATGTTGCTTACAAAAAAACAACAACCGAGAACTGTGTGCTCTTGTCTGGGATCCCGCTCCTGTGGTGGCATAGAGAGGGGAAGAGACCTGTGACCCCAGTTCCAGGTCGTGTAGTTGTTGACCCCAGGTCCTCTGGGGAAGTAGGTACACTGACTTGGGCAAAAGCATCTGCAGCTTCTTAAGGGTTTTTGATTCTCCCCTCCTGTTAGGTTTTGAGAAGCACAGTTCTGGGTAGCCATACTGACAGGGGTGGTTCTGAGAGAGTTGGCCAATATTTATATTTGCCACCTACTGTATTTTCCGGCGTATAAGACGACCCCCGACTTTTCCAGTTAAAATAGAAAGTTTGAAATATACCCGCCCTATAAGATGACACCCAGCGTATAAGATGACCCCCGACTTTTGAGAAGATTTTTCCTGGGTTAAAAAGTCGACATAGCCGAAACCGGTGTTGCTCAGTGGATAGAGCGTTGGCCTGCGGACTGAAAGGTCCCAGGTTCGATTCCGGTCAAGGGCATGTACCTTGGTTGCGGGCACGTCTCCAGTGTGGGGTGTGCAAGAGGCGGCTGGTCGATGTCTCTCTCTCATCCATGTTTCTGGCTCTCTGTCCCTCTCCCTTCCTCTCTGTGAAAAGTCAGTAAAATATATTCTTTAAAAAAGTCGACATATACGCCAGAAAATACGGGAACTCCCTTTCGCTTATGATTCCAGGAAACCCAGGACGCCTCCTGGCCTTGTGTCCTTTCTCTGTATCCCTTGTGATTCTTTCTGCCTGTGTTGCACGCCAGATTCTCACACTGAGGCGTGGAAGAAAAGGTGGGGGCAGAGCCTGTAGATTGTGTGTGTGTGTGTGTGTGTGTTTATGTGGGTGTTGGCTGTTTTTCTTCACTACTTTTTAAGTTGAAATCTTAGAGGCTTTCTTGAACTTTGACTTCAGGTGTAAAAATTAAGCCAGACAGTCTCTGCTTACTGTGGTCAGCTGACACAATCACCCCTGGACTTACTGAGCTTAACTTGCACTTTCATCATGAGCAAAGGTCTTGCGATTGTTTTCCATACCGGTTTCAGAATGGGTGTGTATATGAATCACTCTCACATACCTTAGATATCAAAATCTGTGAGGCTCCTTTCGTGTTCACCCATACTTACCAAATTGGTCTAATTCCTGATTATTTGACCCATCATTGTTATTAATATGATTAATAAACTACCTATGTTGATTTGTTACTCTTGTAACTTTCAGTAGCCCTCAAATGGAGCCGGTCTAAATGACCCTCAACTTCCTAATGCTGTAAGCTTTCTCCCTCCTATCGGGATGGTACTGCTAATGTGTGTGCATGTGTACATGGACTTGTACGACAGGATGCCGGACAGGTCCTTCCAGTGTGATCTGGTTCCTTCCCTCCTGATAACGTGTATGAATTAGCAGTTGATAAGGGCAGTAGTTTGCCCAGTCAAATGACTGCTGGGACTCAGCTGCTCACTGTGAATGCGCCTCTTTAAGTATTTCCTGCCCCGACCCAGCCACAAACTGTGTGACTCACTGTAAAGAAAGCCGCTTGTCTCTGACTTCCGTGACTGCAGAGGTGAGAACTAAAATGTCAACCTCAGGATCATAACTACCCTAGAGGATAACTGTAGGGGGAAATACTTGACCCCTGACCTCTCTGGAGCCCAGTCTGAATTGCATTTTACATATAATTGGATTTATTCTCCACTTCTAGGTTTAGGTGTGTGAGATTTAAAGGACTATATGGTATCTGTCCACAAAAAATCCTGAGAAAGGTGGCTGCCTCCCTTGGCAGGCATGTCCTTTCCATGCAGCAAGCATTTATTGCACACTTCACTCTGTGCCGGGCATCTGTGATACGAAGATGAAGAGGACAGGGCCTTTGCCTCCAGGGAGCTCAGAATCTAGCAGAAGACTTCAGGACAGCTACCCAGAGAAACCTCTGCAGGCTGTTAAAAGGCTTCATGGGCCCGGCCAGAGTGGCTCAGTGGCTATGGGTTACCTATGAACCAGAAGGTTCAATGATTCTCTCTCATCATTGATGTTTCTATCTCTTTCTCCCTCTCCCCTCCTCTCTGAAATCAATCAATATATGTATATATATATATATATTTTTTAAAGGCTTCATGGCCAAAACCAGTTGGCTCAGTGGATAGAGCATCATCCTGCGGACTGAAAGGTCCCAGGTTTGATTCCAGTCAAGGGCATGAACCTTGATTTCGGGCACATCCCCCGTGGGGGGTGTACAGGAGGCAGCTGATCAATGTTTCTTATCGATGTTTCTAACACTATCTTCCTTCCTCTCTGTAAAAAATCAATAAAACATTTTTAATTTAAAAAAAAAATGGCTTCATGGTAATTAGCCAGGGAAGGAAGATGGTGAGCGGTATTCCAGACAGGAAATAGCAGGGTCAGAGGCACAGAAGCAAGAAACCGCAATGTGGTGTGTGCAGCATGCTCCTGGAATACTGGAGAGGGAATGCCTCAAGCCGGTAAGCTTTTAGAGACCTTTCAATCTGACACCCTGTGATTCTCGAACTGCTTCTTCAGTGGTCGTTCATCCTGCAAGCTTTTTTATAGACCAGTGCTATCCTGGTTTCAAGGCTCCAGTATGCGTGCTAAGTACTTACAGCTTCCTATGCTCCCTCTCTCCCACGTAACGGAAGGAGGTTGTTCACTATCCCTTAAGGCTGGCTGGGCACGTGTTACCATTTCAAGTTACTAAGGACAATTTTCAGGTGCTCGGTTATAAAAATAAATATGAGCAGTGAAGGTTGCTTTTTAGGTTCTATTGCCCCATTAAGATATCAAAAATAGCCCTCATCGGTTTGGCTCAGTGGATAGAGCTTCAGCCTGTGGACTGAAAGGTCCCAGGTTCGATTCCAGTCAAGGACATGTACCTTGGTTTCGGGCACATCCCCAGTAGGAGGTGTGCAGGAGGCAGCTGAATCGGTGTTCTCTCATTGATTTTTCAAACTCTCTATGCCTCTCTCCCTTACTCTCTGTAAAAAATCAATAAAGTATATATTTTTTTTAAAAAGATATCAAAAATACCATCTGGTCACAAGCTTCCATTTTATTTTATTTCATTTTAAATATATTTTTATTAATTTCAGAGAGAAAGGGAGAGGGAGAGAGAAAATAAACATCAGTGATGAGAGAATCTGATTGGCTGTCTTCTGCATGCCCTACACTGGGGATCGAGCCAGCAACTCAGGCATGTGCCCTGACCAGGAATCGAACTATGATCATAGGTCCATGCTCAATCACTGAGCTATGCCAGCTGGGCAAAAAGCCTCCATTTTAGGTCCTTAATGGTTTGGCTCAATGGATGGAGCCTCAGCCTGCACACTGAAGGGTCCCATGTTCCATTCCGGTCAAGAGCACATGCCCAGGTTGCAAGCTCAGCCCCTTGTCGGGGCATGCAGGAGGCAGCTGATCAGTGATTCTCATCATTGATGTTTCTATCTCGTCCTGTTGCTTTCTCTCTGAAATAAATAAAAATATATTTTTTAAAGCCATTTTAGAATAACACTTTACAGTCATGGCTGCCTAATCTCTTCACTCTTAGTTTTCCGCTCCTGGAAAGCCTTCCCAAAATGTGCTCCTTAACCATCTCTCCCTATTTAGAAGGCTACTGTGGAACCTGCATTGGTCTAATCCATGTTTAAGTGGTTGGGAGTTTGCTTTCCTGTCAGACTTTCCCAGTTCAAATTCCAGCTCTTGCACTTACTAATGTGTGCCCTTGGTAAAATTTACTCAACCCTTCTATTTCCCTTTCCTCATTTGTAAAAGGGAAATAATGCCAACTTCATGGGGTGCTTGTGAGAATAAGGTGACATAGGTAAAATGCTTGAACTCAGTCCCTGGCATACACTTAAGCACTTGGTATTGGCTCTTATCTACTATATGAACTAACTACAATTAACTGACGATTGTAATATTGCTTTCCTGTTTCTCGGCTTTATTGCTCTATTTTATTTGATATTGAAGGATGAAAGATAAATGCTTACATCACCTAGGATTGGGTTTTGGCCTTTAACAGAATCAGGGGCTTAGCTATGTTATTAGCTTTGGAAGCTGGCCTATAAATTACTGCTCTAATTTATATTTTTCATTAAAAGCTCAGCTTGCCTCTTCTATAGCCATCTTCTCTGGCCCTGAAACCCTAGTGTTTAGCCATAAATTTTTTATTTTTTTTTTTAGATTAAGGGGTCATAATTCTCTCCACTCCCTACAAAGTGTTGATTAATGGGATTAATGATAAGAAGGTACACAATATATTCGTACTTTTAACAAAATAAAAGCAAAGGCCTGGCTTTATTTCTCACCTTTGAAATATAAATCAGGGGGATATTATAATGAGGGGTAGTATATTTCGTTATGCATGCGTAGAACTTTAATAAAAAAAAATTGGTTTGGGTCTCAGGAAATCTGGATCCTAGAGCCTAGACCCTTAGTTAACCCTATGCACGTTTGTTTTGTGCCTTGCAGGGTTGAGTAAAGCTCCTAGCATCATAGCTGACACCCAGAACCGTTCCCAAAATGATAGGTATTATATAGTAGCTCTTTAAAAATGTAGCCCATTAGGATAAAAAAAAAAAATGGGTTAAGTGCTGGGTTAAGTGCAGCCCTGAGGAGCAACCACATCTTTGTACCTCCCACCGAGAGAAAGGCAGAGAAATAGAGCCGCGTGCGGCAAAGACTACATCTCCCGCCGAGCTTTGCGGCGCGACCAGTTCGCCTTACCCAGAGTCGCTCCCTTCACGTCTTTCCGGCCCAGGTCCCGGATGTCGATGGGTTTCCCGCCCCGCCCCCCCGGCCTCCGCTCAGTAGGCGTGGCCTTAAGAGGGCTCCGAGACCTGGGACTCTCTCATTGGTTGTGCAGTGGACGCGTGGGGAGGGTGGGCGTTGCCCTGGGCGCGCGGCATTCGGGCGACAGCCAATGAGAAAGCCGCCTGGGCTTTGGCGGGAGGCCGCAAAGCTGCGGCTGGGCACCTTTGGCGCGAACGTGTGTGGACGCGGCCGCTGCCGGTGTGTGGAGGAGCCGGTGAAGAGCCCCCGAAGCCTGGAGCGAGAGAGGAGGAGAGGAGCCGGCCTTGAGGTGACGCCGCGCCGCGGGGTGGGGAGCAGAGGATCGCCCCGGGAGGCCTGGGGCCAGCGAAGGAGGGGCGCCGAGTGTCAGGGCCCCCGGGTGCCTGGGGTGCGCGAGGGGAAGCGAGCGATAGGTCGGGGGGGGAAGGTGGGAGCGGGCTGGCAGTTGTGCGCAGGTCAGTCAGGGCGGAGGGCTGGGAGCCTGTGGGGTGGGGACTGCGTGCTGAGTGGGGTCTGGGGTGGGTGGGGGTGGGGGAGACTGTAAGCCTGGAAGATGGCTGGGCGGGGGGAGGGGGTTGGAAGGGCGACAGAGATCCGTCCAGATCCGCCTCTTGCATCGCCACCCGGGTACGCGCTTGGCGCCCGAGGGCCTGGGTCGCTGTGACCCAGTTTTCTCGTCTTGGGGGCCATTGGCGTAATCACCCCGAAGGGAGTTACTTGTGGAACTGGGGTGAGGCGATACCCGCACTGTGCCCAACAGCTGCGTGCACAGAGCTGGTCTGCATGGACGCGGAGGGGAAGCAGACCGGATGCTCAAATGCTGTGATCATGCATGTACTCGCGAGAGAAGTGCCGGCGTCGGTGTGAATGGACTCGGTGAGCGGTTTTTCTCCCGCAGCTCCACGTGTTGGCCGGCTTCCTCGGGCCCAGGCTGCGGCCATCATGCCTCAGACCCGGTCCCAGGCCCAGGCCACCATCGGTTTCCGGAAAAAGAAGCCGCCTCGGACAGTGGACAAGGCTAAACGCTCGGGTGACGCCCCAGGAGAGCTGACCAAGGTCCAGGCCGTGTCCCTCACCCCGGAGGCGAAGGCTCTGCCGCTGAGCCCCCGGAAACGGCTGGGTAAGCAGCCACCCTTTGTGGCCGCCCTTGGTGGCCGCGGCGCTTGAGCCTCTTGCAGCCATTCGAAGCAGGGAAGTTCTGTTAAGACCACTCGATTCCCTTTGGGTTTTATTTTATTTATTTATTTATTTATTTATTTATTTATTTATTTATTTTTAGGAGGGTTGCTAAGTTCTCCCCGAATTTCAGAGTTAGGACCACTTTCCCAAGTGTTTAATAGGCCTGATCTTCATTGTCTTCATTGGTTCTGTCTGTATTTTAAATGACCTTGCAATGCATAGAGCCCATGGACCCAGACAATGTGGGGTGAGGGCTGGGGGCGGCGGTGGGTGGGTAGGGGATAGGGTGGAAGCGGGAAGTGAAGGAAAAATTGGGGACATCTGTAATACTGTCAACAATAAAAAAAATAAACTTTTTAAAAAAGTGACCTTGCCGAGAACTGTATACATAGTATTTTTGAAACTTGCCTTAGTGGCAGTGAAATTAAGAGGCGCAGGTGATGCTCTTGTTTTAGAAAGGTGGTTGGTGATCCTTTCTTGTTTTAGGGAGTTTGTTTTTCATGAGGGGTGACTGGGCAGCAGTGTCTGGAGACATTTCTGGTTGTTGAAACTGCGGTGTGCTGCCGGCATCGTGGATGAAGATCAGGGAGGCTGCTAAATAATCTGCAATGACCAGGGGACGCACCCAAGTATTATCTGGCCTAATATATTAGCGGTGCTGAAGCTGAGAAACCCTGTTTTAGGACCATCTTAGAATGTCATCCCACTAACACCCACTTGGTTTCTACCCGCCCATAGTCAGACTCGGTGTCGCCATCTGGTGGCCAGTATTTGCTTCTGCAATGAGAGGCGTTTTATTTTGGTGGCTTGGGCTGAATTCGCCTCTTTCTAGGGGAGGCCGGGATCTTGGCAAGTCCTCTCCTAACCACTGCCACGAATGACCGTGCTTTGATTTTAATGTGTTTCAGGTGATGACAACCACTGCAATACTCCCCGCTTATCGCCCTGTTCTCCGCCAAAGCTGGGCAAGAAAGAGAATGGTCCCCCTCACTCACACACACCTAGGGGACGCAAATTGGTATTTGACAGTCAGCTGACAGTTAAGTCTCCAGGCAAAAGAAGACAAGCCAGAGTCCACCAAAACAAAATATGTTCCTCTGTTCGAAAAGGTCAAGAGATCACCACGCATTGTGAGCAGAGACGTCCACCGGAGAAAGAATCTGCGTGTGTGAGGCTGTTTAAGCCAGAAGGTTCGTTCTTTCCCAGCAGCTGTTCGCGCAGCCTTTAAGCAAGGCTGGTAAATCCGGGTGAAACCCATCGGGTCTTCTCCGTCGCCTCTGTGCTATCTCATTGTCCTTTTATGTCTGGCACAGGCACTTGCTACCAGCAAGCAAAGCTGGTCCTGAACACAGCTGTCCCAGATCGGCTGCCTGCCAGGGAGAAGGAGATGGATGTCATCAGGAATTTCCTGAGGGAGCACATCTGTGGGAAGAAAGCTGGAAGTCTGTATCTTTCTGGTGCTCCCGGAACTGGAAAAACTGCCTGCTTAAGCCGAATTCTGCAAGATCTCAAGGTACTTGGAGCGTCTGAATTATGATGCTCTTGCTAAAATGGCACTTGGTTATGAAAGGTTAAGAAAAAGTAGAAGTCTTACGTGAAATGTTTCCCCAGAAAAGACATTTTTCAGTTTCATTGTCTACATCTTTCCAAATGAAAAGTTAAGAGCTTATTCTTTCGTATGCTGTTAACTCCGCAGACACTTCAGGTTCCATCAAGACTTTATCCAAGGCTAAAATTACTCCTCTGTTTGCATTTTTCTAGAAGGAGCTAAAAAGTTTTAAAATGATCATGCTGAATTGCATGTCCTTGAGGAAGGCCCAGGCTGTGTTCCCAGCGATTGCTCAGGAAATTTGTCCGGAAGGAGTATCCAGGCCAGCTGGGAAGGACATGATGAGGAAACTGGAAGACCATTTTACTGCAGAGAAGGGCCCCATGGTGTGAGTATTGCTCTGCTGCGTGTTGCTCTCTGTAAATCTGCAAGGTCTCTCACCCACAAACTCACATGCTAATCTCTTGAATTTATCGGTTTGTTCATAAAAAGACCTCCTATATAATAAAAGCCTAATGTGCTAAGTATCCAACCGATTGTTCGACCAGTCACTCTGACACACTCTGACCGGTAGGTTAGCTTGCTGCTGGGATCCAGCCAATAGGGACTGGATCAGACGGGCCTGACAGGCCTTAGAAGCCTTCCCTGGCCCCGATCATGCACATGTGTGGTTCCTTGGCCTGGCCTGTGCCCTCTTGCAATCTGGGACCCCTCAGAGATGTCGGAGAGCAGGCTTCGACCCAATCCACACAGGCCAGGCCAAGGGACCCCCCTGGTGTACCGGGCCTCTAGTTTCCCTGTATTTGCTCTATGAATGGTAGTTACATAAGCTTAAAGGGAAAGAAGAAAGGAAAATGACACCTAATTTAAAGTTGGAAAAATGTTTTTAAACTAAGTGCTTGAAAAAGCTCTAATGGTACATTTTCATGATGGTGGAGGTAGGATCATTTGTAACAGTGACTGGAGACAGGACAAATTATGACCTTCAAAGTGATCTCTGCTGTAGGAATGTAACCTAGAGCCAGCCCAGACCAAACAGATTGGAGAGGTAAGAAAGTGGCCACGGTACTAATTGCTTCTCTTTCTGTGTAGTGTGTTGGTGTTGGACGAGATGGATCAGCTGGACAGCAAAGGGCAGGATGTATTGTACACACTGTTTGAATGGCCGTGGCTAAGCAATTCTCGATTGGTGCTGATTGGTTAGTGCTCAGTTGTTACTGTTACATGGTGATTCTTAAGAATTCTTTTTTAATCTCTTTAGTTTCTTTTTCACCTATTATTGTATTTTAAATCAGCTTTCTTATCAAAATAAGAACATTACTCTAAAACAATAGTAATTTTCATCTAAGGAAAATCAGTTTTGTTAAGTCTGAATAGAAATGACATAATACTATAGTTCAAGACATGCATGTTGATTTTTGGAGTCTCTGATTCTGCTTATCAGTGAATAATCCTAACTTGAAAAGTGCATTCTTTGCTGACTATATACATCTTACCTATTGAGTATTGGGCGGGGACAAGGGAATGCTGGATTATAACTAGAAATTTTATTCATCTTTCAGATGGTTTAGTTTTTCCTTGTAGGATGATTTGATGGTTGGTGTTATTTATCTCCTCCGCAGGCATTGCTAATACCTTGGATCTCACAGACAGAATTCTGCCAAGGCTTCAAGCTAGAGAAAAATGTAAACCACAGCTTTTGAACTTCCCACCTTACACCAGAAATCAGATAGCCACTATCTTGCAGGACCGACTTAATCAGGTGAGTGACAGCCATTGTACCAAATTGTGTGTTCCTTGGATCACCTGTGTGGGAAAAATCCGACAATAGCTCCAAAATATTTTGTTTGGATGGCATTACTAACCATGGAGTTCCTATGGGCTATAGGGAGAATATTTTTATAAGAATTTCACCCAGGGCTCTATTTATTGGGTGTCTCAGTGTTGAAATAAAAGTAAGAGAGGAATCACTCAAACGCTTCTCTTTCAAAAACGTTCTCTTTGGAAAATGACCAAATAGATTTTATTTTAGTTTTACTAATTTAAGGTCTGATTGCTTTCCTTTTTCCATTTATGAACATACTGGTGGCCCAGTGCATGAAATTCATGCACATTAAAAAGGGAATTAATTAGAAATATTTTAATATTGCTATTGCCCTTTATAATAGAAGTGGCAGAGAGGAAAGAAAATTAATAAAATGTATATGAAAACCTTCCTCCTCTCAGTCTGGGGTGTGCCGTGGGACACACAAATGGGACCCTACAGCGTGGCCAATGAAACAGCTTAAATGTGAAAATATTTATGCCTGGGATCTAAATTACAAAGTGGGGGGCTCTTAGAGTTCAAGTCCCCGCCCACCCGCACACGCCTTGAAATTGCACAAGACCTAGACCCAGCAGCCCCACCCCCATCAAGCCCCACCAGGCAGGGGGTGCACCTTCAGGTTCCCCTAGCCTGGTGCCATGCTGCCTCAAGTCCCTGCTTATCGCTTGTTATGGGAATCCCATATCCACTGTGGGCGCAGCCATCTTGTGATGGTGTGGGGGTTAATTTGCATATTCTTTATTCTATAGGATATACCAGTCTCAAGTAAATCTCCAGTTACTCTTTTTAAAAATATATTTTATTGATTTTCTTACAGAGAGGAAAGGAGAGGCATAGAGAGTTAGGAACATTGATGAGAAAGAAATATCAATCAGCTGCCTCCTGCACACCCTCCTGGGGATGTGTCTACAACCAAGGTACATGCTCTTGACTGGAATCGAACTTGGGATCCTTCAGTCCACAGGCCAATGCTCTATCCACTGAGCCAAACCAGCAAATCTCCATTTACTTTAGAGCAGAAACGGCATCTCTTCTCAGACCTTACAGGGTGGCCAATCGAACATAGCTTACATGTGAAAATATTTATGCCTGGGGTCTAAATTACAAAGTGGGGGACTCTTATAGTTCCCACTGTCACCCTCTGGGTCTTGTCCAAAGGTATCCAGAGATCCGATCCTGGACAGTGCCGCCATTCAGTTCTGTGCCCGAAAAGTTTCCGCTGTTTCCGGAGACGTCCGCAAAGCGCTCGATGTTTGCAGGTGAGTTATGGCTCTGTGGGCTGCTTTTATTAAAAAAGGCGAAAGTGCTGTTTAATCGTCTCGTGTAACTCAAATGAATGTGGTTTAAGAGGCTCCGTTCTGCCACTTTTTTATGTTCAGAAAAGAGGACTTGTTTCTCAGTGGGGAGTCCCACATTTCTACCGTGTTAATGTCTAAAACATTATCAGTCCATTACCTACCGAGGGAGGAACAAATGAGATGTTGCTGGCGCTCCCTGTGGTGATTATAGATTGGTTAATTACATTTGTATTAAAAAAGACTCCAGTTTACTTTTCCATTAGCTGATCTCAAGCAGGTTTATTTATGGACCCGAACCATCTTTGCCTTTAGACATCTTTTCTCCTTCCTTTGCTTTTTTGGGTGAGCACCCCTTCCTTCAGTGAGTAGTCCCCACAGTTGTACTCCAGACCCCGCTCCCTTTCCGTTCCCCTGGCCCTCCTGCTGGGGAAAGCCTCTGTGCTGACTGATGAAATGTCTTCCTTCCCAGTGGGGGCACTGGGCCCATTAAAATGATACTTGCTGTGCTGGCCCGCTGGTCCCACCTCCCCCTGCCGCCGTACAGAAGATCCAGGACTGGCTTATGGCTTCCTGTGGGCAAAGTAGTTTGGAGAGAGCAGTGGGAGAGGAAGCTCTTCCTGCTGCTAGATGGCATGATCCTAGCTGGATCTGAAAGTTTCCCCTCGTCAGCAAACTGCTTGGGTAAAATCCAGCTCTGAGCAATAGTCCCGAAAGGCTGGCGTGGTTTAGCCTACGCATATGGCACGATCTAAAACGGACTCCCCTCTCAGGTCTGGTGTGGATGGCTGGTACCGGCTGTCTTTAGTCCGCTGCCCACACTCTGCATTCTCTCTCCTATCCGTGATGTTTCTCCTCCTCAAAGCTGTTATCATTGGCTCAGTGTATGATGGCCTACTTGGCATCTATAAGAGGGAACTATAGTGTAGAAGTTCTCGAATTGCCTGGTCTAGGAATTATTTCAGGACAACTAAGTCTCCTTCAGCTGAGATATAGCCTAGTTTTGTTTGGGGGCTTTAAAATGATAAACATGTTTTTTTGTTAATAGGTCTGTTTTCGAGCTGAGTGGTTTGGTGTTTGGTTTGGCTCAGCCTAAATTAATTTTAGAAATATTTTTTTTTATAGGAGAGCTATTGAAATTGTAGAGTCGGATGTCAAAAGCCAGACTATCCTCAAACCACTGTCTGAATGTAAGTAGTTTATCTCCTTCCCATCTTCCTTTGTAATAGAAGCTTTAACTTTTTTTTTTTTTAAGCTTAACTTTTTTGAGGAAAGAGCTAGAAAGGTATAATGAACATGGTTAAATCTACAGCCATTTGTGTGTGTGTGTCAGCTTTATTTCAGTCTTGCCTGCAGGACTAAATTTCGTGCCTTACTGGAAATGAGTTACCCACAGTGTTACGTAAATGGTTGGGACAGAGTAAATTTTCTTTTCGAGCTCTACGAGTGGGAACTGGGAACAGTAAGGTTGGATCAGCTTCTTTTCTGGGTGCAGAATAAGTTGTGTGCAGTTTCGGCCTCCGTATAGGTAAAAGCAGAGCCTGGTGAATAGGAGTCAGACTATGACGGAATTGAGTTCAACTTGGGATATCGCACGCCTTTAAACAA
This sequence comes from Lasiurus cinereus, assembly GCA_011751065.1. NCBI lineage: Eukaryota > Metazoa > Chordata > Mammalia > Chiroptera > Vespertilionidae > Lasiurus > Lasiurus cinereus. Next base: position 702,258 of record JAAGEH010000016.1, on the reverse strand, counting down.
GTCTAGGAGGGTGGAGGGCTGAAATGATAACTGCTGCAGTAAACGGCAAGCGATTACAAAAATGGGAAAATTAATTTTCCTTTTCCTTAGCGGTGGCAGGTGTAAAATAGCCATGAACTACGAACCTTGGCAGTGTTTCATATCCAGGGTGAATCTTTAGAAGCCCAACACCCTGATTTGATTCTTTCTCCCTTCATTCCTGCGCTGGTTGAAAGTTATTAAAATTGTTTCTAGCGCTGGAGTTCCCCAGAGAACACTTGATATTTTTCATCACCTTGTTGAAAGAAAATTAATAAAAATACTTCAAAAGCAGCCAAACTTAGTGCTTAGGATTATCTCCTTTATTTTATTTTATTTTTTTCTCTTTCACTACCAAATGTGTCAGTGACCCCCTGTGAGCCCTACTGGCACACACAGAACTAAAATAGGTTATAAGTTCCTGGTGTGAATTGTCAGACTCATCTAATTCCTGACCTCTGGTATACATGATTAGCTCTTAATGGTTCCAGGAAGCTATAAGGAGACTGCCTTCAGCTATACACAGGATGCGGCACAAACAGGTTTATAGTTGTTCATATGGAAAAATAATACAGCCCTAGCCAACTGGCTTGGTTGGAGCGCTGTTCCAATATGCCGAGGTTGCGGGTTCGATTCCTGGTCAAGGCACACAAAGAAGTAACCAGTACCTGGCCGTGGTTGAGTGCTGACCCTTCAACTGGGAGGTCCCAGTTTGATTCGTGGTCAGGTCTCATGCCTGGGTTGCAGTCTCAATTCCCAGTAGGGGGCATGCAGGAGGCAGCCGATCAATGTTTCTCTCTCATCATTGATATTTCTATTTCTCTCCCTCTTCTCTGAAATCAATAAAAACGTATTTAAAAAAAGAAAAGACTCAACCAATGAATGCATAAATAAGTGGAACAACAAATGGATGTTTTCCTCTGTCTCCTCTTTCCTCCTTTTTCTCTAAAAGTCAATAAAAAAGATAAAATAACACAATGATTAATACAAGAATAAACTGTTTTGCCGAAACCAGTTTGGCTCAGGGGATAGAGTGTCGGCCTGCGGACTGAAAGGTCCCATGTTCAATTCCGGTCAAGGGCATGTCCTTTGCTTTTGGGCACATCCCCAATAAGGGGCATGAAGGAGGCAGCTGATCGATGTTTCTCTCTCATCGATGTTTCTAGCTCTCTATCCCTCTCCCTTTCTCTTTGTGAAAAATCAATAAAATATACTTTCAAAAAAAAAAAAAGAAAGAAAATAAGGCCGAGACCGGTTTGGTTCAGTGGATAGAGCGTCGGCCTGCGGACTGAAGGGTGCCGGGTTCGATTCCAGTCGGGGGCATGTACCTTGCTTGCGGGCACATCTCCAGTAGGGGGCGTGCGGGAGGCGGCTGATCGATGTCTCTCTCTCATCGATGTTTCTGACTTTCTATCCCTCTCCCTTCCTCTCTGAAAAATCAATAAAATATATTAAAAAAAAGAAAGAAAGAAAGAAAATAAGTACATATTTTTTAAAAAAAGAATAAACTGTTTTGGGTACTCGAAACTATAAACCTACTTTAGCCCCACCTTGTATAAGAAGATGCTTTCTAAGAAGTAGCACTGACTGAGCTTTTTTGACACATGGGGGTTGCCCAGCATGGAAGGGACTCAGCCAGAAGCTGGGCAGATGACTGTTTGTGGGGGTTGTTTTAGAGTGGGCTCAGCCACGGGGAAAGGAGGAAAACGAGGCCTCTCCATTCTTTCTGCCACTTGATCGGTGATCTCGTTTCTCCGCTGCCGTTTGCCCTCTGCAAACCCCGTTTGTTGCAATAAAATAGAAGCAAACAGTTGTGGGACAACTTCCCGTGATCTCAGGAAGTAACTTCAGGCAGAGAGGCTGTTACCGAGCAAACCCCTCCTGTCCTGCACTTCACGGATCTCCCAACAATGAGGCCACAGTCCCAGGCCGCTGGCTGGCTGTTTCCCAACCTCCGGCCTCCGAGCCGGGCGATCTGCTGAGATAGCCAATGACATTTTCTCAAGGGTAGCCATCAGCTTGGGCTAGTGAACCGAACTTCCGAGGTCATTGGTGAGGGCTCTCTCGAAGACGTCAGAGGCTTGACTGTCCTGCCCACATTTAGCCTCTTGTTGGATTCAACATAGTAGGTAATTTTTCCAACTTTTTTTCTTCTTTACTAACTGGGCAGAGCCATCTTTGCTTCAAGGTTCTGTTCGTCCTCACCTTTGAGGTATTAGGAACCCCCAAGGCAGGATACAGTAGTTCTTTGTCTGGTCCTCCTTCTTTTATGAGGAGGGTTTTTGTCTGAGAATGAATTGCGTTCTTACAGGGCAACATAGCTCACCATTCTGCCCCGAAAAAAAAAGCATAAGCCTCCTTTGAAGTCACCCACGTTGTTCTGGTCTCTTTTTGGGGACAGCATTGTCTCCTTCCGTTTCTAGTTACAGAGTGGAACCTCCGCTTTGCCCCTACATGACTGCCCTTGAATGTTCTGTGGCTAAAACTGTAGTATCATCTGTCGTAACACACACCGTTTTAAAAACCTAATGGCGCTCCATGTGTTTCTTTATAGGTAAGTCATCCTCTGAGTCTCTGGTTCCGAAGCGGGTTGGCCTTGGTCACATATCCCAGGTCATTTCGGAAGTTGATGGAGACAGGAGGACTTTGATCCAAGAAGGAGCACAGGATTCCTTCCCGCTTCAGCAGAAGATCCTGGTCTGCTCTCTGCTGCTCCTGACCAGACAGTTGAAAACCAAGGAGGTCACGCTGGGGAAGGTTAGTTGGGAGTGTCGGCAGGTGGAGGGGGGCTGGGGGGGTGAGAATCCGCTTTGCAGAGCAGATAGTTTCCACAGGGCCTCTCACGCTCCAGCTGATAGGAATTAAAAGTGGATTTTTTAACCGCAAGAATAAACCCCGGAACTATGGAAAGGGCAGCTGACTTTATTTCCCGGGGGTGGTGGTGGAGAATTGACCATTCATCATCTCCCCTTCCATTTCTGCCTCTCAACGAAATAAATGGAAAGCCCGTTTCCTGCATGACAGTAGAGGTTTGGGGCAGTATCTCCAGGATGCCCGTTCAAGGATCCCGTGGAAAAGAGGGAGGATTGGGCATGGAGATAATTTTTGTTCTCAAACCCAGACTCGCGTTTTTAAAAAGATTATAAATAGGTCACAGATAGCACTTCTAAACACCACTTGTTCTCCCTTGTTCCCTCCCAGTTACACGAAGCCTACGGTAACGTCTGTCGCAAACAGCAGGTGGCAGCTGTGGACCAGTCTGAGTGTTTGTCACTCTCCGGGCTCTTGGAGGCCAGGGGCATTTTAGAATTAAAGAAAAACAAGGAAACACGCCTCACAAAGGTACAGCCAACGGCTTCTTTGTGGCATTCCACGGTTCTGCTGGAGTAGAGAGTTTAAAATGATCGTTATTAGATAAACAATGTGTTTCTTATGTAGAGTTTAAGATCTGTGAGGATGGGCCTGGGCTAAGTGAGATATGTTGTGTGTGGGGCCGTTGAAAAGGCAGCGTTTAACCTGCTTGCCTCTGTGAGAACGGGTTAACATGGCAGACCTCGCTGTACTACCAACTTTGCCTCTGCGAGTTCTCCACTGTGAAAAGCTTTTTTTTCTCTTCTTTCCAGGTGTCTTTGAAGATTGAAGAGAAGGAAATAGAGCATGCTCTGAAAGACAGAACTTTAATTGGAAATATCTTAGCGACTGGATTGCCTTAAATTCTTTTATTTTTCACACCAATACCCACCTGAAAGTATCCAGTGTTATTTAGACCGTCTTAAAGTCTTCGTATTAGTACTTCAATATGTTCAGGTCTGAAAACAATCCTTATTTTACTTGAAAGCGATCAATTTTAATTTATAGATTCAAGAATGTTTAAACAGAATATAACATCTTTGGGTCTTATTTGGGAGGGGAGTGTTATTTTTTATGCATTAAAAATGAGGGTCTTCTGATTCTTATGCATTACAAATTACCAAGTAGACCCGTTTAAATTATATTTACTACCTTAATAAGCTTGCAAGGATAGATTTATGTCGTGGAAGGGGCATATATTTACCTCTTTGTTCCCTCAAACATGGGTGTATTTGAAAGAACTTTGGCCCTAAAATCAGAATGAAAAAGGGGTGACCCAGCAAAAGAAGCAAGTCCTCATGGCGAGGAGGAGGACACGCCGTGACCAAAGGATTTCTTTCTATTTGGAGCTTCCTGTGTTCGCGCTGCAGATACTTCCACATTGTGACATTTTAAAGACTCGCTGAGTTTCCTAGGCCCTCCCCCAGGGAGTGGGGGTAGTAAGCAGAATGTAACTCTACAGATTGTGAATATATTTATTTCCAAGTTGCATTCTTTTGTCTTTTTAAGCGATCACATTGCCAGAGAACGCAAGCTTTCGTGGTGGAAATCCCTCCCTAAAGTGTCCCCAACCGTCTTGTTGCCCTCAGTTGAAGCCGCTTGTCTCAAGACGCCTTCGTGGGGGGTTGGATTCCTTATCTCACCCTCCTTTTTCTAGTTTTGTTAGATAAATGAGTGCGTACCGTTACCCCAGCCTCCTCTCTTCTCGGTCTGTTTGACCTGAGATGGCAGTTTGAGATGCGAACACCAGAGGGCGCCATCACGGCACTGCCTGGAGCGTGCAGGCACGGGGCTGCAGTTTGGAGAAAAAGGGAGGCTTATGTTGGATTCATCTGGGAGATGGCTGCAGTTTTATAACTCGAGCAAATCCTTGGAATGCAAACCATATGTGACACGGATGGTCTGAGAACCAGTGACCAAGTCTGTTCCCTGAGCTCTCCTGCCTCCTGCCTTTCCAGCATGGACTTGAGTTGGGGAACTTGATCCGGGCACAAACGATCCGTTGGTGTTTCATTCATGCTGCCCACTGTATCCCTGCAATGTGATCCGGGCTGCAGCAGGTGGTACGGGAGGAGAAGGGCACGCAGAGAGCCCTCTGAAATGCACACGACCCGCCGTGCGGAGCAGAGCACAACTTACAGACGGGAGTCTGAACCTTCTCACACTCTTGGCAGAGAACTCATCCCCTCCGAGGGCCGTTTGCGAGTGGAGAACCCCGTTTTTTGTACCTCGGAGCGTGGAAAGTGTCTGGGGCGACAAGGGGTTAACCAGCATAATTGCAAAGATTGTCCGAAGGCTGATGGAAAGCAGAGGCTGAATGGGATTGAGAACAGATGCGAGGCTTGATTTAAATTACATTTTATTGGATGCTGCAGCCTTAAGAGACGTGACTGCTTTACAGTTTGTTTCCACACTGTGGGCAGCTGCTGTCTGTTCTGTGTCCACAGTAGGATCCTGCCCAAGAAGGAGTGGCCTCCCCACCTCGTCGTAGTGCAGGCTTGGCGCCTTCCCCCTCACTGCGGGGCTGGAGTCGGGAACATGGCTTGACTCGCAGCGGGGCTGCTCTGTGTCCTCCGTGGCGCCGAGCCAAGACTGCATTTGCAGATGCAAAGGGGCCAGATTTCTCCCCCTTCTACCTTCCTTCTTCTCTCCCCTCCCCCGGATATTTGGAAGGAGGCTTTTCTGGGTGCGGGTCTGTTGGTTTATTCTCCTGCGGTCCTCCCCCCACTGTCAATTTCTAGGTCACGGCTGCTCTTAAGACTGCAGTCATCGGAACAGGGTTGGGCTGGCAGTGATGCGTGAAGCAGACTTCAGAGTTCCCCGCGTGGCTTCCGCCGCCCTGTGGGAGCGAAAGCCGATGTACGTTTGTCAGCGAAGCCTTCGGTGTCGTCCAGACAGCCAGGGAGCAGATGGAGAGGAGGAAGTCCTTCTCTTTGCGGGGTTTCCTCACCGAGACCCCGAGGGCTGTGGGGAGGAGTGGGGTTGTTAGTGGGATGGGATGGGATGGGTTTGTGGTTACTGGTGTTTGCCAGGATCAGAGGCTGTTTCACATAGTGTAGTAGCGAAGATGCTGACCTACATTCTTCCTCGTGAAGGGGGGGCTCAGGGGGAGTGTGTGTGTCTGCATCCCGGTTTTCTTACTTCCTTTCCTTCAGAGAAGCAGTAAGCTTCCATAGCATGCCGTTGGGTTCTGCCATGGAGAGAACAGACACAATACAGTTGGTGTGAGTTTCAGCGCCAGAAGTGCCACCGAGCTTTCTGGCTCAATGAAGACTTGCCTGTGGCTGGATAACTGGCAAGAGTGTGTGAGGTCCAAGCTACCCAGGGATCAAAAAAGCTGGCAAAGCTCTCTTCTCCCCCCGCCACCACCACTCGCTGTTGCTCACGGCCTTGATTAAGTGCCCGTCTAAGACACACCAGTGAGAACTGGGAAGTAGGAATGAGACACACCGGGAGGTTTTTTGTTGTTGTGTTTTTTTTTTGGTAATCCTCATCTGAGGGTATGTTTTTATTGATTTTTTTTTAAGCATTCATTTTGGTTTATTTTTAAAAAATATTTTATTGATTTTTTTTTACAGCGAGGAAAGGAGAGAGCGAGCCAGAAACATCGATGAAAGAGAGACATCAAGAAGCAGCCTCCTGCACGCCCCCCACCGGGGATGTGCCCGCAACCAAGATATATGCCCTTGACCAGAATCGAACCTGGGACCTTTCAGTCCCCAGGCCGACGCTCTATCCACTGAGCCAAACCGGTCTCAGCTGTTTTTATTGATTTTTAAAGAGAGAAACATCCAACAATTGCCTCCCATATGCACCCCAACCAGTGATCAAACCCACAGCGTAGGGAAGTGCCTTGATGGGGAATTGACCCACGGTTTTGGTGTGCTGGGTGACACTCCAACCAACTGAGCACCTGGCCAGGGCCAGACTTGGATATTTTTTAAAATATATGTAGCCCGCCGAAACCGGTTTGGCTCAGTGGATAGAGCGTCGGCCTGCGAACTGAAAGGTGCCAGGTTCTATTCCGGTCAAGGGCATGTACCTTGGTTGTGGGCACATCCCCAGTAGGGAGCGTGCAGGAGGCAGCTGATCTATGTTTCTCTGTCATCGATGTTTCTAACTGTCCCTCTCCCTTGCTCTCTGTAAAATATCGGTAGCCCATCTAGTGTGGCTCAGTGGTTGAGCATCAACCTATGAACCAGGAAATCACGGTTCAATAATTTCTGGTCAGGGCACAAGCCCAGGGTGCAGGCTTCATCCCCAGGGTGTGGGGTGTGCGGGAGGCAGCCAATCATTGATTTTTTTTAAATATATTTTTATTGATTTTTTACAGAGAGGAAGGAAGAGGGATAGAAAGTCAGAAACATCGATGAGAGAGAGACATCAATCATCAGCTTCCTGCACGCCCCCCACTGGGGATGTGCCCGCAACCAAGTACATGGCCTTGACCGAAATCAAACCCAGGACCCTTCAGTCCGCAGGCCGACGCTCTATCCACTGAGCCAAACCGCTTTGGGCCGATCATTGATGTTTCTATCTCTTCTCCTCCTCCCTCTCTGAAATCAATACAACTGTATTTCTTGAAAGTATATATCTGTAAAGAGGTGTCACGTTGCCTACCGCGGGAGACCCAAAGAGCCGAGCTTGAGGTTTTATTGATATTGGTATTGTCCCCAGTACTTAGCGCCTGTACCTGGTAGCTGTTCAATGGACAGATAAATAAACCAAATAAAATGCTGCCTTTCCCTCCCTCTCGACACTTCTAATCCGGAGATAAACACGGCTGGTGCTTTTACACAGAGGTGGAGCAGGCCCCCGTAAAAGAGAGGTGCTTCATCTTAAAAAAATACGCCTTGGCACAGTTGCGAAGGTTTATTGGCCTCCCAGATGCGTTCCAATCGCTCCCTCTGATGTGGTATCTGGCTGGAGGCGATCTCTACCTAGCTCCCAGCAAGCCTGGGCTGTGGCGGGAGTCCCCCCTCCAGGCCGGGAAGAGGGGTGCCCGTCTGGCTGTTCCCTAGTGTCCCTGAGACCCTGGCCAGAAGCTGTGCCTCTAGCTGGCAAGGGATGAAGGAAGAAACTCACCTTTGATGTCCCCCCTTTTCAACTTGCGGGGAACGTGGTAACCTCAGGTTCCTCCTGAGAAGGTGTCCTCTAGACATTCTCTTTTAAGCTACGGCACAGTGGCAGGCTCCCCCTCTTCTCACAAAAGGTGCGATGGGTGGGTGTGGAGGGGGGCGGAGGCGGGCCCTCTGGCCTCCCCCTTGATTTTCAACCCCAGCCCCCAAGGCACTGGCAAGGAGGAACTAATTGGGCGCAAGAGGCCCGGGTACGGGCTGTCTGCAGACTGGCACAGGGAGAGGGCCCTCGCTCCTTCTTTAAGAAGCTCTAATTGAGTTCTGAATCAGCCCGGCTCGCTTTGATCCCACCTCTTTTTCCCACACTGCCCGAAAGCGCTGGATCAGCACTTTACAACCAGGGTGTGCCCGCTCCCCACACCCGCCCCCCGCTCCTGACGCTCTCCGCGGCCGCCATCCCCTGCTTGTCTCCTTCGGTTAAGATAATGAAGATGCTGAGAGATAAAATGTGTATTTAATAAGGGTGGGGGTGGGGAGCCGGGAGGGGGCAGCCAGGGCCTTCCCTCGTTTGGGGCCTCGCCAAGACTCGGAGCTGAGAGCAAAGCTCGAGTAAGACTTGGCCCCAGGGTGTGGGGGTTTCTGGGCCGCCATCCAGCTGACTTCACTGCCTGCTGTTTGCCCTAAATTCCCCCACCTCCACCCTCTCACCCCCACACTCCTTTCTTGCCTCGCTCTCCTGGCTCCCGGTGGGAAAAGGGAGTCTTGCTTGGGAACCCGGCCTTTGGTGTGGTGTCCGCCCCCCCCCCCCCCCCCCCAGAGTCAGCTGCAAGGTCGGGCTGGGGCAGCCCCCTCCAGCCTGAGCCTGGAGAAGCTGTGGGTTCACAGTGTGGGGTGAAAAACGCTGGCGCTAATGAAGACCAGCTGCGAGTCTGGGTTCTGCCTGCAGGGAGCGGGGGGCCAGCCTTCGGAGGTGGTTAGAGGTATGGGGGTGCGTGACCTCCGTCCCTGGGCACCAGGATATCCTGTGGCAGCTGAGGCCCGTGCCCTCCGAGCTGGTTTCAGCCTGAGGTTGGAGGAGAACCGTCTGTTTCCCTCTCTCCCGGCGCCTCCCCTCCCCAAGTGACACTCAGCCCTTCTGGAGCTTTCTAACTGTAGTGGTGGCCCAGCTGAGATCTGAGGATCTCCGAGCTCTTTTGTAAACACTCATTAACTCCCTGGGAAGCACCAAGGGCCCTGTTTAACAGCTGGGAGGGAACTGAGGCACATCGGGGTGAAAGGCCTGACCTGAGCTCACCCTCCGACAACGACAACGGGCTCCACCCTGGGGCCCTCGGTCCTCACCGTCTAGTTCCTCCCCCCACTTCTCCCGGCAACACGCCCGAAAGACGCAGGGGCCGTGCTGCGGCCCTCCCCTTCTAGGAAGAGGCCGTGCTCCCCCCGTTCCCTCATTTCTGTCTCTGGCTTCCCCTGGCCCTTCACCCCATGACATTTCCCCGGCTCTGCCGCCTGCCCGCCCGAGCTCTGCGCAACTCTCCTTGCAAAACGCTCTCCTGCCAGCCCTCTGAGCGCTTCCAGCCACCTTTCCCTGGCCCACCTGGCCCGCCGACCCGAGTTCTCCCTTCCAGCTGCTGAGGTCAGCTCTCCGGAGCTGGGTCTGTAACCTTGACGTTGATGGACTTGGGCGAAGAGGCCCTTCTGCCCCCCTTTCTTTATCCCAAAGGGTACCCGGGAAAACACTCTCTCGCTTATTCAATCTGGGAAAGTTTCAGGATCCTATGAAGCACTGGGGCCCTGGCTGGGTTGGCTCAGTGGATAGAGCGTGGACCAGCAGACTGAAAGGTGGCGGGGGAGAGGGTGTTCGATTCTGGTCAAGGGCATATGCCCGGGGTTTGCCAGTGGATTCCCAGTAGGGGGCGTGCAGGAGGCCCCAGATCAATGATTCTCTCTCATCCCTGATGTTTCTCTCTCTCCCTCCTCTTTCCTCTCTGAAATCAATAAAAATGGTTTTGAAAGGAACTACCAGTTTCCAACTCACATCCGGTTGTACTGTTCCTTTTACTTGCGGGGTGGCCTCTGGGGCATCTGGGAATAGTGGGAAGGGATGGGGATTATGCTGTGTTTGTGAGGGAGGCTAGAAGTGAGGACCCCCCCCCCCAAGGGGAGGGGTCCTTGCCCCAATGCGCAATAACGGGGCAGCGGGGCAGCGGCGGGGGGGAAAGGGGGGGGGCCCCCCATCTGCAGCACCAAAGCCCCCATTCATGTTCTGCGGGCGGGCGGGCGGGCAGGAAGACAGAGCTGATTTCCCCGGCCTCATCCTCAGCGGAAGTCATCCATGCTCTGTGTGTGTCTGTGAGCGGGCACCGTCCCTGTGCCCAGCCCGTGGCTCAGACCCCCGTCCCTCTCCCCGCGCCCTCCTCCCCCCTCCGTCCTCGGCGGCGCTGCCTGCACCCGCTGACCCAGTCTGGGCTGCCGGCGGAAGGGCGGGCTTGCCAGCGCCGGTGCCCAGTGGGCTCTAGGACCCAGCGGAAGCCCGTGCCTCTTGCAGCAGTCTACCCCAGAAGCAAGGGGAATCCTGAATCGAGCTGAGAGGGCTTCCCCGGTTCTCCTGGGAACCCCGCTGCCCCCCTGCCAGCACGCACCTGAGCAGGTAGGACCAAGCGCACCCCCTCCCCGCTCCCCCTGGGCCGCCTTCCGCCCGGCCTCTCCGCTTCGGGTCCGGCGGTTTCCTCCTCGCCGGTGCAGGCTTCCCCCATCCCTCCTCCCCCACGGCTCGCTGTCGTCCTGGGAGGTGGGAGCCGGGGAACGATGGGGTGTCTGCACGTCCAGAGCACCCCCCCCCATTCCTCCAGCCCCGCTCCCTGCACTTCCTCGAGGCAGGCAGTCCCCTTCTCGAGCTCAGAATAGAAAGTGGGGGGAAGGACTGCCCAGGCCCCACGCCCTTGCACCCTCCGTTGCAGTCTGGCCCGATACCCCTTCCCCCACCTCCCCTCCACAGAAGGTGCTGGGGTGCTCGGGAGCCCGGGGAACGGGGCGCAGGAGCGGAGGCCGGGGCCTCCCCGGGGGATTTCTGTCTGGCTTCCTCGTTGCCTCCCAGCCTGGAGAGCTCGGGACTTTGCCCCCCACTCCCTGCTCACCTTGCAGGGGAAGTAACGTCTCCTTTCAGGCACGCCTCACTCGAGGGTGGCCAGAGGGGGTGCTGGAGGGCCGTGGAGGTTAGGGGGGAGTTGGGTGACCTCTCCTCTGGGGAAAGTTCTTTCAGCCTAGAGCCCCATGCCTGCCAACACCCATGGCAAAGATCCCCCACCCTGGTGCGTGCGTGCATGCGTGTGTGTGTGTGTGTGTGTGTGTGTGTGTACCAGGCGCTTCGGTTGTAAGACCCATGAGCTGGGGCTGGAGGTGGCCGAGTGCATTCAAGGGGAGAAATCCCAGAGGATGGCCGGGCCAGAACAGGCTCAGCCCAGATGGCCGGGGAAGGGGGTGTGGACCGGACCAGGGCCTTGCCAGCTCCCTGGGTTCCTGTATGACCCCCAAGGCTTCCTCCCTCCTGCAGGCTCCGGGGAGAGGGCTGTCTGGCCGCCCTCCCTGGTCACTGTGGCTCCCTTTTCCCCTCCAGCCCAGGCTCTGCTCGCTGAGGATCTAGGGCAGCTCATTCTGGTTTGGTGGGTTAGCAGGAGGGGTGTCTGAGTGTCTGAGTAACCCCGTGTGAGTGTGTGCACCGCCTCTGGCCATGGTAGGTAGACGGGGCAGGGAAGTGATGCAAGAGACTGGTCACACTTTGGGGGAAACCCCACTGGGTGGCGGGGGGGGGCGGCGGGCATGGCCTCCAGGTGTCCAGGTGTGTGTGTGTGTGGGGGTGCTCTGTGGTCCTCTGCAGCTCCCTGGGTTCCCTGAGGACTGGCCTTGGAGGAGAGGGTGGGCGCAGACATGGTTCTGCTCTTGGCTCAGGAAGAAAGGTAGAGCTGCTGAGTGTGAGCCGGGAACCAGCCTCAGAGGCCGGAATCGGAGGCTCAGCGGGGGCATGTCCAGAGGCGCAGGTGCAGTTTCTCCGTTTGTCAAAGCGCCGATCGGTGACATTGGCTCGATCGGTAACGGGGGCTCGGCTGTAAAGACCCCCAGAAGACAGTTTATCCCGAAGCTCCCTGTGAATGGTAGTCATGGCGGGGGGAGGGCGCCAGGATGGGATTCTCTCCCTAAATCTAGGTCAGTCTCTCTGCCTTCCGTGTCCTTCCCCATCCTTGCCCACGGGGGGTGGGGGGATGGAGGGACCAGGCAGGGCTGTGGCCCCAGGGGCTTCAGAATCCCCCCAGCACAGGTGGTAGCTATGGCCCGGGGGCCTCTGGTCCGAGAGGGCGCATCCTCCGCCCCGGCCTCTCTGGCTCGGGGCTGCCCACCTTCTCCCCGGAGCTCTGTCTCCACCTTCCTCCCGCCATCCCTGCTCAGCGTCCTTGTCCCTGTCTCTCCCTGCCCGGTGGCCTCCTTGTCCGGCTCACTGGGCAAGAGACCTAATCAGGTTGGACAGCTGAGATCTGTGTGGCGGCTGCGAGCAGGCGGGAGGGAAGCCAGTGGGAGGATGGTATGAGGGCTGCCCCTGGCACTGCCCAGGCCTCCCGGGCACCACGTGGAGCCTTGCTGACTCCTGGCTTGGCCTGGCTCCCAGGAAGGTACGCCCGGGGGAGCGCAGGAATGAAGGGGCTGGGGGCTGGAGGCGAGGGGCGCAGGAAATACTCCTCTTGGAGATTTGGGGGCCTTAGTGTCAGTACCCCTGGCATGGCCAGGGCAGAGAGGCCAGCAGGTGAGAGCCAGCCTCTGCCCTCTCCATGCCTCTCTTCTCTCTTCTCATTCAGAGACGCGTTCCCTGTCCCACCGGGCCCTGCGGCCATTTCCTCCTGGTGGGTCCCCTCGTATGTCTGCCTCGCTCCTCTCCAAGGTGTTTCTCTCTCACGCTCTGGCCGGGTGCCAGGACTCCTGGGTTTCCCGCCTGCCTCCCGGTGCAGGGCTGCCCTGCAGGCCACCGGAGAGTGGCTGAGCTGGTTTCCTTCCTCTGTGTTTGGGGGGGCCTTCTCCCAGGACTGGGGGTGCCAGGGATCCCAGGTGGGAGAGGGGTGGGGTTCTGACCTCTGACTTCGTGGGAGCAGCACATGCCCAGCGTGGGCATCACGGGCCTGGCCTGGCCTCCAGGCTTCCGTCCGGACATGTGGGCACTCCAGACCTGCTGTGCTCTTCAGCCTTTCCCCATGGCCTCTGGGGGTGGCTGCTGAGACCCCCAGATCGACACCCACACATGTTGGGATTAGCATAACGGAGGCTGGGGCACGATCTGGCCTTCCCTGGGCCAGGATGAAGGAAGCTGGCACAGACTTCCCCAGGCCAATTCCCTCTGCCCTCAAAAGACCAGTCCCCGGAGCCAGACCCTGCCCTCCCTGTGCCCACACTGTGGCTGGCACCGATTTGTCAGAAATTGGGAAGGCTTCCCTGCAGACCGCTCGCCTCCTCTCCCTTCCCCTCCCGGGGCCGGGCCGCGCTGTGATTGTCGGCGCTTATGGGCAGGCCTCCCCCCAGGGAGGGGGTGTGGGATGCCCCAGAGATGGCCAAATTGGCCCCGGTCCCAGGCTGGAGTCCTGGCCCTGGTTCCGAGCTGGGAGTTTGGGGGGGAGAGCAGGACATGGGCCCCCCCCCGCTTCCTGCTCTTTGGGCAGCTGTGGGCGAGAAAGGCTGCGGCACTATTTTTAGTCGGTCTGTCCCCTGGCAGGAGGGACGTGCAGCAAAGCACGGGGCAGGGCGAGGGGCTGGCCAAGGTGAGGGTGAGGAGGCAGGCTGCGCCTCGGGAAGGGCCCGAGGGGCCGCAAGGAGACGCATTAGGCAGGGGGGGATCTGGTGGAGGGGTGCTGACCCAGGTACATGGGCCGGGCCGGGCGGAGGGGTCCTGGGGATCCCGCAGGGTTGATTCTGTCCAACTAGGACTGGACTTACAACCAGAGGGGCTTGAGAGGCCACCTCTCCCCTTACAGCGGGGGAAACTGAGGCACAGAGATGCGCCTTGTCCCAGGACACTCACTGGTCGCTGGCCGTGCACCACACCTGCCTGGGCCTCCCTGCAGGAGGGGGATGGAGGCCGGACCCCGGCCCGCCTCCCTGTCTGTGTTTGCGCGGGTCTCTGCTCGGCCCCAGCCAGTGTGTTCGTGAGCCACCACCACGTGGAGGGAGTCTGCCTCCAGGTTGGAAGGAGGTCAAGGTTGGGGTTTGTCGAGGTGGCCTGTGGCCACTGTGTGAATGGAGGCGCTGGGCCGGGGCCAGCAGGCTCCGGGCGGGAGCTGTGGGGCTGGGCGACAGCTGAGGGAGGAGCTTCCTGTCTGACTCCGTTTAGAGGCCAGAGCGGGCACGGGGCTGCCCACGGCGGCAGAGTGGGGGTGAGGGACAGACCAGGGACCAGGGTCTCGGAGGTGGGTTTGCAGGTTCCCCAGGCCCCTGGGCGAGCCCCCCTCCTGCATGGCCCTGGTTGTTTGCCAATCCCCTCCACAAAGGAGGGGCGCAGGCTGAAGAGAGGGGGCTTCTCAGAGGCTCGGAATCCCAGGTCAGAAGCCAGCCCCCCTTGTGGCTGGAAGAGGGGGGTTGAGGAGCTGGGGGAGGGGAAGGGACAGTGGAGAACTGTGGTCCCTCAAATTCTGGCTCCTGCCGCAGCCTCGCTTCCAGGGCCGCCGTGTGGCGTGGCTGCAGGAGGTGCCATTCCATCCACGACAATGCCAGTGGCGTCCCCTGCAGGTGTTCAGGGGGCCCTGCCTGTGTGGCCAAACGTGGCTCACTTTGCCCCCCCACGTCCCCCTCTTTCTTCCAATCAGCTTCAGATCCCGCTGGAAGGAGATGCTGGGACTGGTCTTCATGCAACACCCACCCCCTCACCCCTGCCTCCTGCCACTCAACCCGTTCCCCTGCCGCCCGCCCCCTGCCCCCCGGCCCACCTCCCTGGGCCACCAATTGTGGTGAAGCAGCCCCTCCCCCCCTGCACTCAGTTTCTGTCTCTGGGGGGCTGATTTATCATGCCCCCCCCCACTCAGGCCTGCTGCAGTGTGTGAGAAATCAATAGTGCAAATGGATTGAGGTCGCTGGGCCTGTCAACCCCCTGGGGCCCCACCTGCTCCCCTGGGACTTGGGGAGTTACTCTGTCCCCTTCTGGCTTCCACAGGGACAGACACACCTCCACCTCGTGGCTGCAGCCAGAGCGTGAGCTCAGAATGGTTCTTTCTGTCCATCCCTGTCTCTGTCTCTCTCTCTCTCATCTCCCTGGCTGGCCTTAGCATGACAAATACTCTTGAATGTCTCTCTCCCCCAGCTTGGGTGGAGGGGGGTGGGTGGAGGGGCTCAAAGGGCAGGAGGCTGCCAGCCAGAGGTGGGAGGGAAGCAGGTGGGTGAGGGAGCCGGTGCCCCAGGAGGGGGACTAGCTGGGGAAGGGATTGGGTGACAGCCCACCCCATCAGCCTCTGGTAACTCAATCCCTGCACCCCACCCTCCCGATTCCCCTCCTTGCCGCAGCTTCAGCAGCTGCTGGCTGGAGCGGGGCTGGCAGAAGCGTGTGTGAGTGCATGTTGTATGTGGGGGTGGGGGGGGAGAGGGGCTGTGGGGGCAGGAGGTGCTGCCAGGACATGTTAAAGGAGACTCTTAGCCTGGGTACAACTTGGGTGGCAGGAGGCGGGAGGGCTGGTGGGAGAGTGGGTGGTGAGTGATGGGCAGGGGGCAGGGCAGCCCGGGGGTCTCACAAAACTTGTCGGCACTGGAGCAGGGCCTGGGGTGGTGAGGGTGGGCACGGTGAGGGGGCAGGGGCGGGTACAGCCAGAGCGCACCCCCGCCAGGGCTCCTGTTCTTCGCCAGGGGGCGCATGTAACCATGAAGGACACAGCCGGTCTCTGTCCCCAATGCCCGGGCTGTGCCTGCTGAGCATCACAGTCTGGGTGACTAAGTCACTCTGTCCCGGGGCTGGCAAGGTGCCAGCCAGAGCTCTTCTCCTCTTCTCGGTAGGTGAGTCACTGCCCTGGCATCTCCCCCGGATGCAGCTGAGTCACCCGGCTGTGCCTGCTGGGCAGGTGGGCACCAAGCTTGGGGTGGGACTCGGGGGGGCCATATGCATAGCCCCACTGTCTTCTCTGATCTCTCTCTCTCTCTGGCATGGCCTGGCCCCACGCAGAGACCCCAGAGCCAGCCAAGGATGGGGTTTCTCCCACGTGCTCTGCTGAGGGGAGGAGGTGGCCGGGTCGGCGGGGAAATGTGTGTGATTCGGAGGGAAGGGGGGTGAGTGAAAGGGGTGACTGTGGGTTTGAGTCGGAGCTCTGCCATTGATGAGCTGTATGACCTGGGGCAAGACAGTTTCCTCTCTGAGCCTCAGCTTCCGCATCTGTACAATGGAGCCAGGAGCCCTGGCCCCATGTTACCTCCCGGACAGTGAGAATCAGATGGGTGGGGCCGCGCGGGTGTTTGTGGGAGGAGCTCCTTTGGGGAGGAGCTGGGGGGCTGGGAGGGAAGAGGCGCCGGAAGCGGGGTCCAGTTCCGCAGACATCTCCCTGGCACCTGCGTCCCAGTGGGCTTGGCCTGCAGGCTGGCCCAGTTCACGTGACCAGTGGTGTGATGCCCTAGGGCAGCGGTTCTCAACCTGTGGGTCGCGACCCCTTTGGGGGTCAAACGACCCTTTCACAGGGGTCGCCTAAGACCATCGGAAAACACCTATTTCCCATGGTCTTAGGAACCAACAGACCCATCCTCCGTGTAGCAAAATGTAGCAATGTAGTTTACTGTTGTCATAGGAAGACTGTTGCCCATGCTACCCCACGATCCAAGACAAAATTTCATTTATTTGTCATTAGAAATAAATATTCACAGTATACAATTACATATTGTTTTTGTGATTAATCCTTATGCTTTAATTATGTTCAATTTGTAACAACGAAAATCCTGTATTTACATTACAGTTCATAACAGTAGCAAAATGACAGTGATGAAGTAGCAACGGAAATAATTTTATGGTTGGGGGTCACCACCACATGAGGAGCTGTCTTAAAGGGTTGCGGCATTAGGAAGGTTGAGAACCACTGCCCTAGGGGCTCCCCCAGACTGAGGGAGGCCTTGTTTTGCTGGAAGTGGGGCCTGCTGGGGTTGGTCAGAGCTACTTTGTATCTCCTGGGAGGACCGCTGGGGGCTGTCACTGGCCGGCACCTCGGGTTTCCCCTTGCTGGAGAAAGACCCCTGTCTGGGGAAACAAGCTCCAGCCTCCTCCCTGAGCCCCCCTCCTGTGTGTGGGGGGGAAAGAGACCCCCTGAGAGTCTTTCCTAGAGAGGGAGCAATCCCCAGGCCTGTGGCTCCCCGCCCCCCTCTGCTAGACTCCTGCTCCTCCACTCTCCTCCCTCTCGCGTTAAGGACCTTAGAGGATGGGCGTGGAGGGGATGGGGGGGGTAGGAGTCCCATTGTGGCCCCAGCACAGCTGGAGTGCAGCTGCTGCTGCAGATCGGACTCCTAGCCTCCCTCCCACCTGGGACCTTCCTGCCTCCGGGAGTCAAGCCTGGGGAAGGCTAGATATGGGGCCCCCCCGGCAGGCCCCAGAAGGAGCACCCCCAGGCGTGCAGGCTGCGGGCTGGTTCGCCTGGGTGCCAGTCTCAGGTGCCTGTGCGTCTGACCCCGGTAGGGAGCAGGTTAGTGGCTGCGGGACTTTCTCCCCGCATCTGCACATGGGTGGCTGCCATGTCTGTCAGGAGTGCGTGCCCCACCCTCTGCCTCATGTCCTTGCGTGTGCACAAATGCTGTCTTGTTTTTCTTTTGTAAGAGAGAAGAGGGGAGAGAGAGAAACATGGATTTGCTGTTCCACGTACCTATGCATTCATGGATTGACTCTTTTTTTTTAAATACATATTTTATTTATTTTTTACAGAGAGGAAGGGAGAGGGATAGAGAGTTAAAAACATCGATGAGAGAGAGAGACATCGATCAGCTGCCTCCTGCACATCCCTTACTGGGGATGTGCCCGCAACCAGGATACATGCCCTTGACTGGAATCGAACCTGGGACCTTTTGGTCCGCAGGCCGTTGCTCTATCCACTGAGCCACACCGGTTTCGGCCATGGACTGGCTCTTACATGTGCCCTGACCGGGGATCAGACTTGCAACCTTGGCATATCAGACGACGTTCCAACCAACTGAGCTACCCCTGCCTGTCTGTGTGCTCCTGGATGTGCATGCATGCGTCTCCTGGGCCTGCACGTGGGGGCATACATACACATGGGTGCTCTGAGCGTGTAGGTGGGTGTCCTGAGTTTGCATCTGCACCCCTGACTCTCAGGGTGCATGCACCTGACCCCATGTGCTCGCAGGTGTAAGCGAAGGCCTGGCGTGGCGGGAGGCGGTTTGCCGGTGTTTATGCACGCTCCCATTTTTGTGTCCATAACCCGTGCCCCCCTCCGGCCTCAGCTGGAAGGCAGACAGGGAGGATGTAGGCCTGGGGGAGGTTGTGCAGGCTCGGGGTAGCTGACGCTGAATCCCCCCCCCCAGGCTGGCCCCTCCCCAGGTGGCGCCCCCCGCTGCTGGCGGCGCTCCCGCCGCAGGCCCGTGCGGGGCCCGGAGCGGAAGGGGTTAAGCGTTGGCGTCCACATCTGGGAGCCATTGGCGCATTCCTGCCGGCTGAGCGCATGTTTGCGGATGGCTCTGGACGGGACGGGGCGGGCGGTTCGCACCGGCGGACGGAAATCCAGACGGGAGCGGGAGACCGCCGGCCCCGCGGGCGGGAAGGGCCGGGGGAGCGCTGCCAGGCTCGGCCCGGGCACCGCTCCCGCCGGCGCCGGACCTCCGGGGGCAGCGCGTCCCGCAGCCCCGGCCGGTCGCAGAGAGACCGCCATTCACCTCCCGCCTCGGCCTGGCTGTGCAACCGGGGGCGCCGGTGGACCCGCGCCCGTGCCCCATCCCGGCCTGGGGGCGCCCTCCGTCCAGCGGAGCCTGCGCGGAGCCTCCTCCCTCCCCGGGCGGCAGGCTGGGAGCGTGGCGCTTCCCCTTCCAGTGGGCAGTCCGGTGCGGGCACTCGGGGCCACTTCTCTGACTGGGGCAGGGGGGGGGTTCCCTAGTGATTCCGCTTTCTGCTCCCCCTCCTTCCCCCCATTGACGGCTAGAAGCGCAGCCGGCGGGGCGGGGGCCGGGGGCTGTGCTGGGGGCCGGGGTCCTGCAGGTGGAGCGGGAACCAGACCCTGCCCAACTGGAGCAAGGATGCGGGCTTTCGTGGCCGCCCAGCCTGGCAGGAGGGAGAAGCTGAGTTCCCTTTCTAACATGGGGGGGGGGAGTGGGGGAGGGTGTAGGGGTGTGTGGTCTTGCCGCCCCTGACTTAGCCTTTGGAAGATCCAAGAGCCACTGCTCTTTTTTTTGTGGGGGGAGGATTTAGAGAGGGGGTGCTGAGTGGTTGCGGTAGGCCAGAGTCCCTCTGATGGACGACCCACGCGCGCTGGGGAGATTTGGGGTGGAAGCTGGGAGGAGGGCACTGGAGTGAGGTCTGTCTACTCTTGCACTCTTTTTTTTTTTTCCAGATGAGAAACTTAAGATTCAGAGAGAAAGGAAACGACTTGGTTAAGGTCACACAGCTTTCAGCTCCCACTGCGGGAGGAGGGTTGCAAATTTGGGGAGTCTGGGCTTGACAGCCAGGGCCAGGGGCACCGAATTCCCTTCCCAGGTTTAAGTGTGTGTGTGTGTGTGTGTGTGTGTGTGTGTGTGTGTGTGTCTGGGGAAGGGAATGTGACGCCACACTCGTCAGTCCTTCCTCCATCTAGCGCTTTGCCCACTCTTCCCGCAGGCTCCTCGCTCCTCGCCCTCCTTTTGGGGCAGAGGGAGGGATTCTCCCAGGTTCCCACGGTCCAGCCTGCGGCGAGGCGCGGCTCCTTTAAGACTCGCCCCGTCTCGGGTCTATTAAGGCGAGGAGCGCGGGGCGGGATCCCGTGGGGCCCCGCCCCCTGGCTGGTGATTGGCCAGGGGGCGGGCGGGGGGCGGGGCGGAGGCCGAGGGCCCGCCCCCCCGCAGCTCCGTAAACCCTCCGCCCCCCGGGTCTGGGGCTCCGGGTAAAGTTTCAGCCTCCGCACGTGACTCGCCATGGCCGCTGCCTCCGGCCCGCGCTGCTGAGCTCGCTCCCCGGACGGCTCCTCTGCGCCGGGACCCCGCGCCCCTGACGCCGGGCCCCGCCGCGGCGCCGGGCCAGGGCGGACGCCGCGCCCGCGGGCGCCCGGGCCGGTTGCGTCCCCCCGCCGCGAGGTAACCTCTGCCCCGGGGGGTGGTGGGGAGCCCCGGGTGCGCCCACGGGCATCGGGGAGCCCCTGGCGCTGCCGCTCCGGAGAGGAGCCGCGGACGGGCGCCGGGAGCCGGGCGGGGGCCCGGGGTGCGCTTCCCGGGCTTCCCAGCCCCGTGCCCGGGCGGCGGAGCCCCGTCTGCGCGTCTGTGGGCGCCCGTGTCTTCGCGCGCAGCCGGGAGGCGTCCGCCGCCGCCGGGAACCCCGGCTCCCGCGCGCGCTCCCCTCCCTCCTTTCTCTCCAGAAACCAGCGACACACACACAAAAAAGAGACTTTCAAACCTGTTTGGGGAGAGATCGGATGCCCCCACGGAGGAGCCCCCTCCTCCTCGCCCTCCTGTTATCTGAGCTGCCGCTCTGTGGTTTGGGGAGAGGCAGCCCGGGGGCCCACCCCCACCCGAGGCCGCCGGCTCGGGGGGCGGGGCCGCTCAGCTGGTGCGCCCGGTGGAGTGAGGGGAGCCGGCCGCAGGGGCTGGGGGGGGGGGGGGGGGGGGGGGGGGGGGGGGGGGGGGAGAACCGGGACCGTCGGGGAAAGGGAGGGCTGGTATCTGGTGGGGCCGTGGGGGTGGTGGCAGCTTTTTGGGTGCGAAGAGGCTGGAATGGACGGGGGCCGTCTGGGCTTGGCGCGGAGGGTGTCTGGGACCGGGTGCCACCCACGAGGCGGGGAAGCTGCTGGCCAGATGTGTATGTGGGAGTGGTGGTGGGGGGGAGCCCCCGGGAAAATCAGCTTGGCGGTGCCCCCGTCTCTGGGCACTGCCCGCCCTATTGTCAGGCAGCTCCGTGGGAAGGGGGTGCTAGGCTGGGGATGCGCACGGACTCATAGGGAAATCATACCCCCCCAAACGGCCCTGGCCTGGGGGAGAGCTCTTTCCCATCTCCTCCACCGTGGAGAGGGTGCCCACCTGGTGGCCTTCCTCTTGGCCAGGCGACTAGCTTGCCATCTGCCCGTGGGCTGTGTGCACATGTGTGTATGTATGTGTATGTTCTCCAAGGGGCTGGCTCCTGAGAACACTTCCCTGCACCCCCCACTCCTGCTGCATACCCCCACCCTCGCTGCTCCCGCCCACCACTGCCCCCTACTCCCAGCCTCCTGGTCAGGGGATGGGGGCCTGGCTCTTGTGCCCTTGCCTGGCTGCGGGGTCACAGGGCAGGGCGGTTCCCGGGGAGAGTTCAGGAAGGACACCAGGTCTCACTGGGAAACGGGCTGGAGCCTTAACCTGCCCCCGGGCCTGGTGCTGGATGGGGAGGCTGGCGGGGGCAGCCCCAGCTGGGAGGAGGGGTGGCTGGGGGCCTTGGGGCTGGGGTGGAGCGGAGTCTGGGGCCGGGAACCAGAGAGAGAGAGTCGGGGGGGCTGGAGGAGGAAGGTGGGGGTGTGTAGGCGGGAGGTGGTGCGGCGTCAGGGAGTTTGTGGCTGTGGAAGATGGTGCACTGGGAAGGGCTGGGACCTCAGTTCCGCCCGGGAATCTGGACCATGTGGGCCCCGAGGCAGAGCGGTTGCTAAGGGCAGACTCCTGGGAGGAGTAGGCCCCTGCATGCTGAGGATGTGGATTTTGTGGGATTTTGCGGGTGTGAATGAGGGCGGTGCAGTGTCATTGCAGGAGTCCGCCTCCCCCCCCCCCCCCCCCCCCCCCCCCCCCCCGCCACTCCCCAGGCTGGTGAGGGCGGCGTGAGGCCGCACGGGCAGGTCTGCGAAGACTCCGGGCGTGGAATGGCTTCACCGGGGCACCTTCCTCCTCGAGCCCCGAAATCTCTGCCCTTCAGTCTGACCCTAAACGCCCCTGCTGCTCTAGGACACCTCTCTGGTCCGCCCCCTCCTACTCCCAACCATGTGGCAGCCTGGCAGGAAGCTAGCTGTGGGCAGCACCATCCTGATCACCCCCATGCGTTCCCCGTGGGGCACAGTCACCCACATGTGCCATGACGTGGTTCCTGCCACCTTGTCTAGTGTGGGCGAGAGGGCATCATCCGAGTGGCCCCTTCGGGTCTGCTTGGGGGGTATTGACCCACACGCTCCTGTCAATGCGCTTTCCTCCCCCTAAATCCTTGGGCCCAGTGGATGAGGAGCCTCCAAGTTGGCTGGGCCCTCTGGCCACTCCTTGCTCAGACGCTAGGGTCTTCGGTGGGGTGCTCCTCAGAACTGTGTGACATGAGGGTGGGGAACACACACCTCAGTGCCCACGTCCCTGTCCTCCGGGGAGCAGGGGCAGGCCCGGACCTCGGCTGGGTGTGTGTGGTGTCTGCTCGTGAGCATGGCCTGAGGTCTGGGGGTGAGGGCCATCTGGGGAAGGTAACGCTGTCCCTGAGATGAATAAACAGGGTGATCTCTGCTCGCCCAGCACCCCACACCCGCTTCTGACGGTGGTGGTGTGGGGAGGGTGGGAAGCTGGCAGGGCCCCTGGCAGGGTGGCCGGGGTTGCCTCGACTTCCTGGGTTTGGGGGGAGGAGTGTGGCCGCCCCGCTCAGCTTCCAGGGCTCTGGCTGCACAGCCTCTGCCGCCCGCCGCCTTTCCTCCCTGCGGCCCCCTCTCCTCCGCCCTCCGGCTGCTGTCTGGAGCCCACACGGTTGGCGGGGGGTGCGGGCCTGCCTCTCCGTGTGTGTCCAGGGAGTGTCCTGGGGATTGGCAGAACTGGCGGAGGGCGTCTGGGTGTCCCCGCAGGGTGGGCGGTGTGCGGGGACCGGGCCCAGCGTGTGAGAATGTGTCAGGGTTGGTGCGTCTGTCCCAGTCTGGCTCGGGTGTGGGTGTCTCTTGCTCCGTCTGGATCTCGCCTCCCGCTCCAGTCCCCGCCCCCCCCCTCCCCCCCCAGGGGGGGCCGGCTGGCTCTCGCTCCCTCTCCTCCCCCCCCCCCCCCCTGCAACTGGAGGAGCCTCCCTTGCTCCTTCCTGGAATTTGGAGAGGAGGAGGAGGAAGAGGCAGGCAGACAGACCTCCCACACTCTGGCCTGCCCGCCTGGCATCGCAGGGAAATGAGAGAGGCGCTGTGGAACCGAGGGTTTCTTGGCTACCCCAGACCCTCCCGGAGTCGGGGGGCAGGTTTTACAGAAGGGGGCACGGCTGCCCCCACACCCACCAAGTGGGAGCGGGGCCTCTTTCTTCCACCAGCATCCTGCCCGCTGGGCCCCTGTGGGGACCTCCAGGCACCACTGTGGGCCTGGGAGGGGGGCGGCGGGGGGATTAGACTGCTGCCAGCCTGGCCAGCACCTGTTGCCAACCCCCAGGCCTGTAACCGGAGCTGGCTGGGAGGGGGCTGCAACATGACAGGTGGAATTTCTGCCACCAGGCCGCCCCCCTGCACCCCCGGGATCTGCCTTTCCCTTCCCAGGCGGAGGAGAGCGCCCCTCCCCAGTGTCAGCCCGGTCTCATGGATGCTGTCCCTCTGCTGTGGAGGAGGCCAGGGGCAGGGGATGCTATCTGCCTAGTGGCCCCCCTCTCCCTGCCCACCCCCCCCCCCCCCCGCCTGGCTGCAGAGCTGGGCTGCCCTTGTTCACGTGTTCTGAGCCCTGCTGCTCTGGCAGGGCTGGGGGGCGCATGGATGGGGGTGGTATTCTGTTAATGTTTTAATTGCATAAAAACTGGGAGCTCAGCTCTGGGCCAGTGGGGAGTCTGAGTCTGGCTGGCCTCCCGGTTTGGGCTAAATATAGTCCGGGACATCTGCAGAGAAGGGGAGGGGGGCAGAGGGAGCTTCCATTCCCCCCACCTCTGGCCAAGGTGCCCTCTCTGGGCGGGCACCTTGGAGCAGGGAAGGGGATCCTTCAGCACAAAAGGCAGGGGCGAGGTGGGTGGGGGCTGGGCACCGGGGAGACCTCGCCGGTCTGGAGGCCAGTCGAAGGCTGGGATGGATGAACCCAGAGGCTCAGGACACAGTGTCTGCCGGGCCGGAGTGGGGCGCCGGGGGGGCTGGAACGAAGGGCTCTGCCCGCCTCCCCTCCGAGATGCCTCCCCGTGTCACGGCGCCCGGCTGCGTGTCACCGCGACCCACTCGCTGTGTGCTTGTGTGTACACACCTACCTGGGAGTGGCTCCCTCCCCCCAAGCCTCCGTCTCCTGGGTCCTGCGGCAGGTTCCCAGCGCCTCTTCCTTCTGTCCCTTGCCCCACAGTGAAACCTGCAGCCCAGGAATCGAGACTCGAGAAGGGGAAGCTGCGGTGGGGAGTTCTCTGATCTCCAGTCACGGCAGGAAGTGGAGGGGAGGGGGGCCGAGGAGGGGACCTGAGCGGCAGGCGTGGAGGGAGGGCCGCCACCCGTGAACGCGGTGGGAGGGGGCGGCCAGCCTCCCAGCCACCCCTCTCCCCCTCCAGCTCCAAGTGGGGCCAACCCCGGGAACAGCTGATTTCCCAGGGGCTGCTAACCATCTTCCTCACCCTCCCCGCACTGGGGAGAGAGAAAAAAAAGTCTTCCTGTCATGTGACTGTCACTTCCTGTCCCACTGTGGTTCCTGGGATGTTTGTTGTTGGTTACCATGGAGATGGCCGCTGTAGGCTTTGCCCTGGTTCTTGTGGGGAGGAAAACGCCCCCTCCTCCTAGACCCACAATTGAGGGGAGGGGGGGTTGTCTGGGGGACCTGTCTTGGGGGCTGTGTCAGGCTGAGCGTGTGTGGTCTCCGCTGTCCCAGATCCCCCAGGACCCCCCAGACTTGTGTCTCTGGGAAGGAGTCACAGCTCTCCACGCCGAGGAGTGTTGGGGAGCCTGGGACCACATGTGGCTGTGCCTGACAGGCCGGCGGTGTGTCTGGGGGTGCAGACCCGGTCCCCTCCAGCCGGGGTCCCGTGCTGCCTTCTAAAAATGCCAGTTCGTGTCTCCTTTGACTTCTGTCCCCTCTCCCATCCGTGTTCTCATGGAAACTGTCATTCCCAGGGGGTGTCTGTGACTTCTTGGGGTCCAGGCTGGAGTGTGTGTGTGTGTGTGTGTGTGTGCGGGGGGGGGGGGGGCAAGATCTCTGGTTGTGTATTTTTTTGGGGGGTGGGATGGGACGGGGAGAGTGGTGCCCCTCCCACACAGCCTGCATCAGCGTCTCCCCGACCTCAAAGGCCTTGTGCTGAAGGGACAAGCCAGTGGACTCGGTGACCCATTCTCCCCACCCCCTCCCGGCTTCTCTGTTCTGTTCACTGCAGATGGAGGGGGAAGAGATTCCCCCAAGTTTTAGCCCCAACCGAGTAGGCGTGGAGTAGGAAGTTTCTGGGGGGTTGCTGGAAGGCGGGGGGGTACGGGGCAGGGCAGAGTCTGACTCAGGCCTAGTCTGGGGTCAGAGCCAAAAGGATATCCTGAGGCAGGGAGGGGGGGCGTTCCCGGCTTCCCTGCAGCCTGGGTCCCCAGGGAGGGCTGCTGGCTGGGAGGGGGCCTCTGACAGCCTGTCTGCCCCAGGACTCAGAATCGGGGTAGTCTCTGGGGGTGGGGCAGAGTTGAGGGGATGGGGGCATTGCCGTAACCTTGCACACACGCACACACGCGCACACACACACACACACACACACGCACGCACACGCCTCCCGTGTGCTGCCTCCATCCAGCGCCCCCATGGTGGGCGGGTGGTGCGGCAGACACGGCGGAGGCCGGGAGACGGCGGTGAGGGGGCAGCTGCCAAGGTGAGGGTGGGGAAAGCCCCGTGCCAGGATGGATGCGAGGACGGTGGTTTCCAAGCTGGGGGGTCCCCTGGTGTCTGTGCCCCGTGGGTCCCCCTCCCCGGACAGAGCGGCCTTTGTTGGGCCACACACTCCTGCGGTCGGGCTGCGGCCGGGCTGGCTCATCTCTTCCTCTTCCTGTTTCTGCCCTCCCCGGGCTGCCCCCTCCGCCGAGGCCCGGGCTGCCCCCTGCCCTTTCACCTACTCCCGGTGCCCAGAGTCCCCGCTGCGCCTGGGGCTGTAAAGGCTCTGAGCACAGCTCCCCGGGGCTCTGGGATGGGGTCCCTGGGTTCTGCTGGAGTGGGGGGCATCGCCCCGCCCATCAGAGACCCCCCATTTCCTCCTCCTACACCTTGGCCTGTCGGGGCCTTGGGCTCGTCCAGTGGCTCTTTCTGCCTGTGACTCAGCCACTGCCGAGCGTGAGCGAGTGGCAGCGGAGGTCGTAGCCCTGCCAGCCGGGGCGGCCCGGGGCCAGGTCGGGCACGGGCTGGGGAGGCATCAGACCCACGCTCCTTGAACCCCGCGCTCGTCTCCAAACATGGGGGCCGTGACAGCCTCCAGAGCAGTGGTTCTCAACCTTTCTCATGCCGCCACCCTTTAAGACAGCTCCTCATGGGGTGGTGACCCCCAACCATAAAATTATTTTTGTTGCTACTTCATCACTGTAATTTTGCAACTGTTATGAATCCTATCTGTGTTTTCCAATGGTCTTAGGCGACCCCTGTGAAAGTGTTGTTTGACCCCCAAAGGGGTCGAGACCCACAGGTTGAGAACTCAGGGCCTTCCCACGCGTGGCGCCGCTTTGCAAACACGTCCTAACCCCAGCGGGGCCCGGCCTGGGGTTCTGCCCTCCACCTGCCCCAGGTGATCCTTCTCACACGCTTCTGGGGTGGTCTCTCTCCCACCTGCAGGCCAGACGCTGGGAACGAAGGACCGGAGCGGCCGGAGGGCGGGCTGGCTGGGAGGAGAGGGACCCCTGGAGAAAGGGAGTCTGGGTCATCTCATCGCTGCTCCCCAACCCTTGCCCGCAGATCCTCAGAGCCTGGGGGAAGGGGAGGCTGTGGCTTTGTGTGTGCGTGTGAGTGTCTTTTCCTGGAAAGTTTATAAATAGACCCAGCCCACTGCTGGGGTTTGAAATCTGCTCTGTCCCGCCCTGCCCCGCTCCTGGCAGGGGAGGGGCGGGGGTCCAAAGGGGCCAGGTGTTTGCTTCCCCCAGGTCTGGAGTTCCCATCGCCATGCCAACCCCTCCCCGCCCCCATCGGGTGTCATTTGCATATGATTCATTGACTGTCTAGAATTGTTAGGAAACCCCCTGAACCCCCTTCTTTTAAGCACCCCAAATCCTGATTTCCTTCTCGGAGCCCCTCTGGGACTGCCTGACTTCTGTTCGTTTGGGAGCCGTTGTTTTCAGGGGGCCTGGGGAGCGGAGAGCAGAGAGTAAATGGGGGGGGCGGCTGGGCCAGCTGAGTTTGGGGACCCCTGGCTCCTCTCCCCTGACAACCGGGAGGAAATGGTCAATTTCTCTTCCCCTCCTCCCCTCCCCAAATCCAAAGGTTTCCCTTTTTTGGTTTGTGAAATGAAAGAAGGGAATTTGGGAAAGGGTTGTGGTCAGTCCTCCGCCCACACCCCAAATATCCCTCTCCCCACATCCCTCTCCTCCGTCTGGGGGAAGCAGCCCCAGCTCTCTCCGCAGATGCGCACCGTGGTTGCGGAGAGGAAGGGAGAGCAGACACCGCCCAGGGAGGCCTGGGTGGTGCCGAGAGGTGTGGGGAGTTGGGGGTGGGGGGCAGATGCCCGCACCTCCTGTGTGCCAGGCGACGTGCTGGGTGCTTTCCAGGACTTTTATCTCTCACATCACACGACCCGAGGTGGAGGTAGACCGTGCACAGGCGCGTACACAGATGCTGGGGAGCTTAAATGACTTGCCTAAGGTCACCCAGAGTGGCAGAGCTGAGATTTGACCCTTCGCACCTCTGTTCTCTTCTGCCATCTTCCAGGCGCAGCCAGCGCCGGCCTGGGCGTGTGACTCCGGGGCACCTGACCCTGGGCAGGGATCCTGGCCCGGTGGTGAGGGGTTCCCAGTGGGCAGGGGCGTGTGGCCGGTGGCAGGCGCTCTGGCACCCCCACCCCCCTGTCTGCTGTGCTGTGCTGAGTCTCGGCTCCGTGCACAGGAGGTGTGGGCCTGCGGTTTTCTATCCCTCGAGGGAGGGTGCCCGGGCCGGGGAGGTGGGGGCGCAGGGTGGAGGGAGGTTGGCTGCGGGTAGTTTGTTTTCCCTTTCTTGGGTGCTAGTTTCGCTTCTGTGAGTGTGTCTTCTCACCCTCGGGTGCGGGGCCCCGGGGCCCAGGTGTCTCCTTGAGGGTCACGGCTCCAGACTGACTCCTCAGGCAGAGCCTGGGTGGTTGGCTCTGTCCCCATGCTCTGTGCCCTTGCCCATCCCTGTTCCCTCGCCAGCCTGGCCCTCAGCCCGTGTCTGTGATCTTTACCCCCTCCGGCGGCAGAAGGCCCTCCCCAAGGGGCTGAGTGACTGCACTTGAAGCTGGAGGCTCAGATGGGGCGGGGAGACCTTTCGGCCTCTCCCCGGGGTGTGTATCTGTGGGGGGGTTGGAAGTTGGGTCCAATTGCCAACTCCTCAGGGGTGGAGGAGGTGAGGCATGAAGGTGACTGTAGTTCTCTCTCCTGTGGGAGCAACGGTGGGTTCCAGAGGACCGACGGGCCTACCCCCACCCCCCAACCCCCCAAAGATGGGTCAGGACGCCTGGAGTATGAACTGAATGGCTTTCTGGGCCTCACCCCCCGGGAGGCAGCCCCAGGGTAGACGTGAGTGCTCCAGAGTCTTGTCTAAAGGGCGCACCTCTGTGTGTGCATGGAGCGGGGCGTGTGTGTGTTGGGGGGTGGGGTGGGCGTGGGCTGGACCCCAGGGAGGTAGGGACGGAGGCCCGCTGGCTGTGTGAGAGCCAGGGGGAACGGTGGGGCGGGGGTGTGTGTCTGCGGGGAGCTGAGTCCTGGGGCTGGGCACGCAAGCCCGGAACCACGTGCGCTGTGTGGTGGGGCCCAGGTGTGGAGAGATGGTATCTGCAGGCTCGCTCCTCTCCCGTGCGTGCCCACACACACACACACAGGCCGGTGTGCCAGTGTGCTCTTGCCCACCCATACGCTTCCCATAGCTCTGCGTGCATGGGTGTGTGTGTGTGTGTGTGTGTGTGTGTGTGTGTCTTTGTCAGTGCTGATGAGGCTCAGCCAACCCCTCCTTCCCTTGCCTGAGTTCCGTTGTGTGGGGCCCCGCCAGGGGTGTGGGGGGCCTGGGGTGGCAGTTTGCCCAATGGGTGGGGCCCTTGTTCCTCTGACGTCAGCCCTCTCAACCTGGGAGGGAATCCGCAGGGGCCCGTGCGGGAAGGGACGCCTCCTTCAGGAGTGAGAACAGAGTCCGCTGGTCGTCATCGTTAATGACAGGACAAATCAGGTCATCTGCCAGGTCCAGCCCCAGCCGGGTTGACTCAGTGGCTCGAGCGTCGGTCCTCGGACCCAAGGGTCCCGGGTGCGGTGCTGGTCAAGGGCATGGCCCTCTGTCCTAGGCTCCCGGTCTGGGCTCTCTGTCTTTCCCTCTCTCTTCTACTCTCCCTAAAAAATCAAGGGAAACAGCCGAAACCGGTTTGGCTCAGTGGATAGAGCGTCGGCCTGCGGACTGAAAGGTCTCAGGTTTGATTCCGGTCGGGGGCATGTACCTTGCTTGCGGGCACAATTCCAGTGTGGGGCGTGCAGGAGGCGGCTGATCGATGTCTCTCTCTCATCGATGTTTCTGACTTTCTATCCCTCTCCCTTCAAGGGAAACGTATCCTGGGATGAGGATGAACACAAACACAAACACAAGGTCCAGATTTCACTCCTCGGAGAGCTGCCCCCTCCCTCGCACGTACCTGTGCCCACTCCCCCGCGCTGGCACAGGCTGCCTGGCCCCGCCCACAGTGGCCTTGGCAGGAATCCCCCCCTTCCCAGGCACGGTCCTCAGCCACACGCTGGCCCGGTGCTTGTCCACTGGCCTCCAGGACGGAGCCTGGGATGGCCGGAGCTTGGGGGTGTACGGGGTTGGGAAGGGAAGCGGTCCCTATTGTGGGTGTCCGAGGCCCCGTTACTTTTCTTTTCCCTTCCTCCCTTCTCTCTGTCTTAACAGCTTCACTGAGATGTAATTTGTATACCGTACAATCCACCCATTAAAGTGCGCAGAGTTGTGCAAACCACCACCATCGATTTTAGAAAACGTCCATCACGGCACACCGGAATCACTTCCCGTTCCCCTCAAACCCACACCCAGCCCCTGGCAAGCCACCATCTACTTGATGTCCTCACACATGGCCTCCTCTGGCCATCTTCTGTAAATGGATCACACACCGTCTTCGACGCCGGTTTGATGTCTTTCAGGCGTAGCCATGTTGCAGTGTGTATCGGTGCTGTAATCCTTTTTCACGGCAGAGTCATATTCCATCGTGTGGCTGTATGTGTCATTTATCCGTTCGTCCGCAGACGGGCATTTGGGGTACCTTTTGGGCTGTTGTGAGCAGTGCTGTTCTGAACATCCGTGTGTGAGTTTTTGTGGGGACTGATGTCTTCCTCTCTCTCGGGGAGGCGCCCGGGAGTGAAATTGTTGCTGATTAGAGGAGGAGGATTGTTGGCTGTTTGATCTTTTGAGGACCTGTCACCCCGTCTTCCAGAGCAGCCGTCCTAAGTTCCCTTCCCACCAGCAGTGTCTGAGGGCCCAGTTTTTGAGATCCTCGCCAACACTGGTTATTATCAGTCTTTTCTATCACAGCCATCCGAGTCGATGAAGTGGTATCTCATTGTGTGTATGTGTTTTTGTTTTTTTGTTTTGGATTGGTTGTTCTTTTGTGTGTTTGTATGTGTGTGTGTGTGTGTGTGTCTCTTTTCTTTTGTCTTTCATGTATGTACCACATATGTATGCGTATATGCATGCATTTACATGTATTTTGGTGTGGACGCCCCAGTGGATTGGAAGCCTGTGCTTCTCTTTGTCTCTGGGTTCACCTCTGTCTCTCCCCCCGATCCCGCCCCGTGGTGTTATCTGTGCATGTCCTCCGGTCCCAGCTGTTCAAACAGGGTGTGGATCTGTGTACACACTGGTGGGGGACATCTGGCCTTTCATCTGGGGCCCACCCCTCACCCCCTCCAGGGGTGTTGCTTCTGCAGACAGAGTCTGTGGGTGAACTCTGCGATTAGCCTCCCTCACCCCTTCAGTGTAGGCCCTGCCTTCCGGACACCCTGCCCCCCCCCCCCCCCCCCCCCCCCCTGTTTTTTGTTTGGGGGGGGGGGGGGGGGGGGGGGAGCCGGGGGGAAGAGGGGTGATGCCCAGGAGCCCTCAGTTCGCATTTCCCTATTTTCATGCATGTAAACAGGCCTCCTCCCCTGGCCTGTGGGACAAAACCATCTGGGGTGCTGGGGCTTGGATTTGGGGGGGGGGAAGTGGTGTAAGAGGGGCCCCTGGCTTAGGAGTCATTTTTCTGAGAAGTGCCAGTGCTTTAGGGAAGCGGCTTTTCCGCCCCCACCCCCCCCCCACCCGCCCGCCTGCTCTGCAACATGACCTCAGGTAACCCACCCGGGAGGGGGGGGGCAGGCGCTCGGCTGCCTGCCTCTGCTCCAGGGAACCTGTGGGGTGGCCCCGTGGACCCTTCACCCCCAGGCTGGTGGGTGAGAGGCCTTCTGCAGCTCCGAGCTCTGCCCCTGTCTCCCCAGCCTGGCCGCGCTGTCCTGCCACCCCCAGCAGCGTCTGGGCCCTGCTCCCGGGCTGTCTCTGCCAGCCAGGCATGGTGCCAGCTGTCTGCTCAGCCGGGTGCCACAGGAAAATCTCCGGCCGCCCAGGTTGGGGAGCTCCACGGGGAATGCCCGGGTGCCCGCTGCTCTGTGCCCACTCACCTGTCTCTCCTCTCTCTGCAGCGTCACAGGACATGGCCCCCCCAGCTGCCTAGCCCGGCGCCCACCTAGGAGAGGCCTCCTTTGCGGCGCCCTGAAGGCCGGCCAGCTCTGGACCTACCCGGGAAGTGCCAGCTTGCAGAACTGCCTGACCAAAGGACCAGCTCTTGGGACGTCCCCCGGCCCCCGGCCCCCCGCTCGCGTGGGGGCTCCAGGTGGCTGAGATTAGCCCGCTAGCATCGGACGGCAGCCCCAGGACGGACGGAAAGGGGGGGTGGGCTGACCACCCCAGCCCCCTTCGGGCCCAGGCCCCATGCCCCGAGGAGGGGCGGCCTGAAGCCGGCCGGAGCCTCCCGCCAGACGGCTGCCTGCCTGCCTCCTGACTGTGGCTGCTTGGCATGGCCAGCAACAGCAGCTCCTGTCCGACACCTGGGGGAGGGCACCTCAATGGCTACCCGGTGCCCCCCTACGCCTTCTTCTTCCCACCGATGCTGGGGGGACTCTCCCCGCCAGGCGCTCTGACCACTCTCCAGCACCAGCTTCCAGTTAGTGGCTACAGCACACCCTCCCCAGCCAGTAAGTGGGGTGATGGGAGGCTTGGTGGGGGTGGGGGTGGGGGGACAGCCCTGCAGGGAGCAGGCCCGGGGGTGGGCCTCTGGGTACATCTGTCCTGTGGCAGCAGCGAGGTCTTCTGCGGACCCCGGGGCATCATCCTTTGGGGGTGCTCCGGGAGGAAGCGCTTGGAGGCGGGTCACGTGGCTGTTTGATGTTGGGGCGTCTGAGGGAGGGATGAAACAGGCTTGCTCCGCGGTGCCCCCAGCCCTGTTCTGCGCCGAGGCTTTGAGGACCTTATAAATAGCTCCAAGGACTGGACACGGCCTGGAGCGAGTAAACAAACCTCTCGACATTTGGTGGAAATGGCAGCTCTCACCCGATCCGCAGTGGAGAGGGGCCGGCTGGGCTGCGGGAACCCCCGCCTGCCCGCCCGCGGCTCTGCCCCCCCCGGGGAGGCCGAGCGGGAGGGCCCCAGGAGCAGCCTGGGGGAGAGGGCGAGTGTCCCCGAGGGACGCGGGGCCTCGGGCCGGGACTCTGGCGGTGGACACACGCACGGGCTTGGCAGGGCCTGTGTTTCCTCTCGGCCTCCTCCCTCCGCTCTGGGGGCTGCCCGTGAGCCGGACGGGGGTCTCGGTCCCCTCCCCTGGCTGGCCGCGCCAGGTAGTGGGAGGTGGCGGCGGCTGCGGCCAGCTGGCAGAGGCCAGGCCTCGGGCCTGCCAGGCCGCTTACAGTAACTCTGGCCCCCAGGGCCCAGCTGGGCGCCCGGCCAGGCTGGTGGGGAGGAGGGAGCCAAGCCGGGCCTGGCCTGGGGCTGGAGGAGGGGTGGAAGCGGCCGCAGAGACCGCAGGAGACCGTGGCCGGCGTGGACCCGCAGGCTGGCGGGGCTGGCGCTGACCTGGGAACCGGGTCCCCCCTCTGCTGGTGGGCAGGGACTGGATGAACCCCCTGCCCCGGGCACCCCCTGCCCCTCCCGCAGCCGCTGGCAAGCTGCCCGGCATCACTACCCTGTGAGCCCGGCCGGGCTGGGTCGGTGCCCCCTTCTTGGTGCGGGGGCAGTGCCCTCTCCCTAGAGCCAGGGAGTCTCTGTCCCCGGGGCAGGTCCTGCCTGGCGGGGCGCCTGACTGCCCGCACTGGCCCCGTGCCCACCGCCGCCACCGCTGCCTGGCGGCGGCCCCCTCCTCCCCGGCCCCTCCAGCTGCTGCGAGTAGGGACCCTGTGTCTGTGCCCCTTTAAACCCTGGGGCTGGGGCGGGGGGCAGCCAGATACTGCCTCATCTCCACCCCCCCCCCCTTCTCACACCTCCGTCCTCCGTTCCCTGCCTCTCTGTCTTTCTCACGTGGGATTCGAGGCGGTGGCAGAGTGGCCTGGGATCGGGACCTGGCTCTGGCCTGGCCTTCCAGTGGGTGCCAGGGATGGCGCGGCCAGGCCTTGGGGCCAGGGTTGCCAGGGAGTGGGTGGCTGTGGCTGTGGTTCTCAGGATCCATATGGCGTCGTTGCTGTGCCTACAGGAACTGGGGCTCATGTTTCCACCTTGGATAAGGAGCATCTACTTCCTGTGTGTGTGTGTGGGGGGGGGTTAGGGAAGAAGTCGGGGGCTGTAACCTGGTGTCTGAGGACAACTCGTCCTTCCCCAGGTGATGGGAGCAGAGTCCCCCACACCCCCCGCCCCCTGCGCCAGGCGGGTGAATGCTTTGCCTCCTCTGCAAGTTCTTCCTTTCTCAGACGTGGGTGGGGAGGGCTTCTGGGTCCTCACTTCCCACCCTGCTAACCTTTCCCCCCAGGGTGGGGTGCCCACATTTCAGGCAAGTGAGGGCTTCTCCGGCTTTCTCCACCCAGGTTGGGCAATGCCCCTTCCGGCCCCTCCCTGCGGGAGCCAGTGGCTCTCCCTGCGCCTCTTTCCCCCCCCCCTCCTCCTCAACAACAGCAGCCGCTCTTCCTACCAGGACCTCTAGCTTCTGAGCTTCTCCCCAGCCTCCCCCCCTTTTCTGGACCACCTCCCTCCTTCTTATGCAGAGTGAGGGGGGAGGGGAACAGGGGGGCGCTGGCTTTCAGCTAATGACATAAAATTCCCATGCGTGGGGCAGCCTCACCTTCCCTGCTGCCCCATTCCTACAGGCCCTCCGCCCTCCGCCCTCTGCCATCCTTTTGAAAGAAACCTCGCCGATGAGGCTCCCTCCCCCCACTTTCCACCAACAGAGGTGTGGGGACATTCCCCCTCCCCCTCCCATCCTTCTCCCCGAGAGGCACTGGGCCTTGGGAGGCCTCGTCAGAGAGACCTGGTGGCCTCTGGCAGGACATACATATTCTTAGGGTGTTTGCCCTGCTAGTCTCTCAGGAAGGTCCCCGAGACTGGTCCAGGATTCTCTACCCCCAACCCGCCGCCCCTGGGGCTGGGTCTCCTCCGAGGACTGGTGTTTGCCGATTGTGTGTGCTTTGTGGTGAGGGTCAGGGCTGTGTGTGTTTAAGGGCTGGGTGGGGTCAAGATTGGCTGTGCGTTGGGAAGGGAGTTAATGGTTTATGTGTATCGGGTGAGAGGGTCACTGAGTGGAGTGTGTTTTGGGGGAAACCCAATGGGGGGGGGGAGCTGGGGAAGGGATCTCACAGCTTGTGGGCTGGAGGGGCCTTGACTTCGGGTGTCGTCGAGTGTTTTGGGGGGCGTGGCCTGTGGATTAGGCTGTGTGTTTGCGGAGGGGACCTGCCTTGGTTTGCGGCTCCCCCCGAAATTCCACCGTGGGGTAGGGTGGTGTGAGCTCAGGCTTTGTCACTTACTGAGCTGATAACCTCTCTGAACCTGCTGCCTCGGCTGTCAGGTTAGGGATGTTTCCAGGACTCCCCAAAAGGGCTGATTGGGGGGGGAGAGTCATTTATGTGGCGGTGGCCACGGCTGGGCGTCCCATCGTGCACAGCTAGTGCGACAGGGAGAAGGGGCCCGGCCCCCGGGCCCTCGCAGGTGGGCTGCTGACACCGGTGGAGCCCCCACCTGGTGGGGGTGTGACCTTCTCTC
Source organism: Lasiurus cinereus (assembly GCA_011751065.1). Taxonomy (NCBI): domain Eukaryota; kingdom Metazoa; phylum Chordata; class Mammalia; order Chiroptera; family Vespertilionidae; genus Lasiurus; species Lasiurus cinereus. The sequence continues at coordinate 666,928 of JAAGEH010000016.1, read as the reverse complement.
TGGGTTACACTCTTAATCCTCACCCCTGGGGCGAGGGGTGCTATCTCCATTTCCACAGGAGGAAGCAGCTCTGACGGAGGGTGAGGCCGGGTTCCGGGGCCGGGAAAGTTGGGCTCTTTGCCAACCATCAGACTGGCAGCTGCGGGAGGGTATTTTGAGGGGCCCTCCTGCCTAGGCCGAAATCCCCCCACGGCCGAGGCCCTGCTTCGGCCTCAGGCACTCCTGCCTTTCCCCAGTAGGGGGCGAAGGCAGCATCGGCCCCCCCAAACCTCACCCCGTCTTCTCTGTTTTGGATTCTGAAGGCTGGAGGGAAAGAGCGATAAGAGGCTCGGGCCAGATCTCCATCCTGTCCTGGAAGCGGCGGATACAATCTGTTCACACCCCTCCCCGCCCCCCGAATCTACCCACGGCCGCCCGCGGGCGTTTGCCGAGCTCAGCAGGCCGCCTTCCCCCCTCTCCAGCAGACACGGGAGGAACAGAGTGTAAAAACCGCGGCTCGGATTCTTATTTTGTTTCAATGTGGGGGCTGGGGCAGGGAAGCTGGAAGCCGTCGGGAGAGGAGCCGGAAATGGGAGCCCCGAAAGATTGGCTCAGTCTTTCCCTGGCTGTCTCTCTACTCGCGGGGTGTGTGCCTCGAGACGCGGGCGTGGCCCTAGGGCCTGGGACCCTGGGGAGACAGAGGAAGGGGTGTGCCCGTCTCCTCTGCCTCTCTCTCCCTCTTGCAGGCTGCATCCTTCCTCCCTCCCTCCCTCTCGCCTACTCTTTCCCTGGACAAGATTGGAGGGGCAGCCCAGCGGGAGGGGGTACAGTTAGCGATGCCTATCCTGGTCAGCCAACACCGTTGGATGGGACTTTGGATGAAAAGGGGACCCCTCACCTTTGACCTGGCCCTCTCTGGGCAGGATCCCAGCAAGGGTTGGGGGAGGGACTCCAGGCAGGAAGCCCGCCCTCTGAGACTGGCCAAGACCTGGGACCTGGTAAGGGCCCATGTGCCCCTGGGGATGTGCCCGTGAAGACCTGCCTACTCTTCAGGGGTGGCCTGAGTAGAAAGAGGAAGAGGTTTCCCTTCTGCAGATGACTTTGGGGTGGCGCCCACCCCGCCTTCTTCCTCCTCCTCTTCCTCCTCCGCAGAGCGAGCGGGTGGACAGCCAGTGGCGCTGGGTCCCCCAGGGTGGACCGGAGGCCCTCAGCCCTCCCCAGGTCAGAAATAGCGGCTCCGCCGAGACCGGTTTGGCTCAGTGGATAGAGCGTCGGCTTGTGGACTGAAAGGTCCCAGGTTCGATTCCAGTTGGGGGCATGCACCTTGCTTGCGGGCACATCTCCACTGTGCGGCGTGCAGGAGGCGGCTGATCGATGTCTCTCTCTCATCGATGTTTCTGACTTTCTATCTCTCTCCCTTCCTCTCTGTAAAAAATCAATAAAATATATTTTTTAAAAAAGAAAAAAGAAATAGCGGCCCCTCCCTTCCCGTTTGGACGACGGGGTACTGGGGACCTCAACCAGCCCGCAGACCAAGGCTCCTGTGGGCAGCCATGTCTCAGGGGAGTGCTTCCTGTTTGGCCTGGGGCAGGTCACCCCAACACCCTCGCAGTCTGTTTCCTCCTCTTGAAAGCAACACTCCTAATCCCTCTCTGGCTGGGCAGGTTGTGGTGAGGCCACGGTGACCTGCTTGCTGGTGCAGGCCTGGGGGAGCTTTGAGTACCCTGGAAGTGATGAGCGGTGATGAGGGACGGGGAGAGCCAGGAATTGTCTTGGGGGGTGGCCAGCCTGTATGGGGACCTGATGTCCGTCTGGTTCAGAGCTTCATGATTTCCTGTGGGTGATCCTCTCCAGATGGGGTTGGGGACAGGCGGGAGCCCTGCCTGGTACAAGTGGGGGCCAGCTCAGTGGAGCCACAACTGCTGAGATGCCTGCTAAGCACACAGCCCTGGAGGAACTGGGGGGGGGGCGGGGAACCCCAGGCCTGCAGCTGCCAGCAACCACCAGCGGGCTGGGCCTTCCTTTCCCCCTCTTCTCTCCCTGCCCCAGGACACTGTGTTCTGCTCTGACCTGTCCCATGACCTTGCTGTGGCCCAGGATGGGCATCTCACCCCCAACTTCTCCCCTTCTTCAGCTCCGGAAATCGGATCCATCCTCCAAGGAACATCCAGCCTCTTTCCAGAAACCTTCAGAGATGCTCCCCACAACCTGCTGCACTCTTTCCCCCTGCTCTGAATGCCTGTGGGTCTTTATTTGTTTCTCTTACAACACTTCTCTCTGCCATGAAGTGACGCCTCCCCTCCCAGCGCCTGCTGTGAGCCGAATCCTTTAGGGGATGTTTTCCTGTCCCTAGGACGTTGATGACAGGGACAGCCTCAGGTCCCTTAGTACCTCCCGGTGGGGAGCAGAGCCCAGAGCATTCCTGGTGCCCAGCGCTGCATCCTTTGGGTGAGAAGACTCTAAGGGCTGTGGAGCACCTGTCTTCCCCAGCCATCTCACTCACTGCCAGGCCGGCTTTCCTGCACAGACCCCGGCCTTCCACCTGCAGCCAAACCTCACTTAGGTGAGATCTCACTTCGGAGCCCCACACCCACCTGCTCCCCAGCCCAGGAGGCTTCTCTGCTTTCCAGTCTCCAGGACTTGGCTGGTGCACAAGCCACACCGAGTCCTCTTTGCTATCTCCTTTCCTAGCCCCTCTC